>JAQFZW010000426.1:0-62299 GCA_034687055.1 Heteromurus nitidus
ACTAGCTATACAAAAGATCCTGGGTGAGTTGGAGTTTCACGAGCATTGCATAATAAATCCGAAACTTCACCCTCACAACATATTATAATTTCTTGAGTTCTTCAACTTTTTGCCCACACACACACATATATTCACATTCTCGCACACTTCCTCACATCATTTAGCCATTCTCCACATTTCCCTCTTGTTCCTCCCATTTTTTTCTTCCTTTGCTCTCTCTTCTTGTTTGCTCAACTCAACATCAAAGGTTTCTGGAAAGCGTTTGAGCTTAGATCCCCCGGCTGTGTTGCTTTTTCTTCGAATTTCTTGGGAGAGAGAGAAAAAAAGGAAGAAGGAAAATCTTGTCAGGTTTTATTTAATACTATACTTTGACTTACATAAAACGCATTTTGAGCATATACTATATGAAATATTTCACAGTACAACTTTTTCTTTTGTAGACACAAAAATCTTTCTTTGATGTTGTTTTCACATCCTAACTAATCCTAAGTTCCATGGTCCACTTTCGTAATATATTCAATTCAAGAATTTATGAGTATATACTCACACACATTTGAATGACAGGTTAAAAATTTATACGCATTTTCTGTCCACACTCCATATTCAACACCAATTATAAAATTAATGACAAAAAGAGTTGTGCATAAAGTTGGAAACAAAGCAAAGTAAGAAGTCTTGATCTTCTTAACATGTATTATTCTTCTGTTTAAACATAAAGTGTAATGTCACTTTATGTTTTAATGCGTTTCTGCTCCCTCCCTACTGAGAAAATTATGTCCGTAATTACATGCAAATTAGGTCATATTCATCATTATACAAAACATTCATTCATCAGGTCCAGGGTAGTGCCGGAGTTACATTTTGAATGTATATGATTCCGTTTGTTCTTCACAAAAATAATTAGTAATTACGTATGTATATTTTATGTAACGTAACATAAAATATGGAAGCGATTGAAATTGAAAGTAAAATGTGACACAGAAAATTCCGTAATGAACTTCCCTTTCATTTTAATAAAGGATTTAGATTGAAGGGAGAGAAAACTCAAACTTCAGAACCTCATCTGTGGAGCATGTCAAGCCCTTTTTCTCATCTCATTTGATGTTATTTGAGTTGACGTTTTAGCTTCCTGTTTTTAACTCACAGTTCAGCGGTTGGGGGTTTGATGAACAGGTGTAGTGAGTGGCAGCAGGTTCGGATACATGTGCCTCTGCAGAGTAATAGGTACTTGCTGTACAGCTTGGGGAATGAGTGTTTTTGTAGTTTGGACAAGGAAAAAATATGTAACCCTTTCGGAGGAATGATGTCTTTTGATGATCTCAGTTTGAAAACTAAAAAGTATTTTTTGCTTCATTGCAACAGAACATAGTTACACCCTCCACACATTATATTTTTTGTCATTTCTTTCTCCCCTTGATGTCCTACTTTCAACTCTTTGAACCTTTCCCTTCGCTACAGAAGGAAACAATGTGTATGTGGAAGATGTGAGAGATTCCACACTCAGATGAACAAGAAAGGAGGGAGTGACTTGAAACGCTACATACTTTTAATGACTACATATGACTCTACATATTCAAACAATTCAAGTGCATGCGTGGTTGGTTGCAAATGTAGAGTGGTTTTTGCGAAAATATTCATAAATAGGGAAAATAATGCTTAATTCATGTCTACAGGAGAAGATTCAATTGTGTAAAAAATGTGAAAGCTTGCTACAAGGAGAAAGTATATATGAGAGAAAAGATTTTCTTTCTGGGGGCAGTTTAATATAATAATAAAGCACGCTTCTCGCACTCTTTCATTTCGTTCCGGTACCGCCAGCCAAGCCAGCCAATTTAAAGGAGTAAAAGGCTCGCTCACTCACTCATTCAGCGAGTCGACAAACGAATCCCCCTTTCATTCACTTGAGCTGCCAAAGAAAGTGAGAATTCAATGGAAAAACGCTGAGATACAGAAACTGCACACTGTTGCTGGTTGACTGGCTTTTGACGTATATCGTTTATTGAGTGGGCTGGGGAAAATGTTGACAAGCTTTTTGAATACTTTTATATGCAGAATATTTTTTTTTGCTAAAAAGCTCCGTCCCCCAAATTTCATTGGCAGTTAATATATAGTTGGGGTTGTATAGGTGTTTATGATGCACAATATTCATGTTGTTGTTGTGGTATATCATGCTGAATTGAAAGGGACTGTTTAGAAATGTTTCTGTAAAGTGCATGTATAAAAGAACATACTTACAGCCATTATGCTTCCTACGTTTCCAAGAATTGGCCAGGATTGACGTGAATGATATATCAAATTGAATAATGTCTTACTCTCACCATTAGACTCCGTATCTTTCAATGCTTTCTCCCAGTGGCTGACTATTCCTTCCGTGAGATACTCTCATCATTTCAGAGTAACAGTCTCAAAGGAAGTATATAGATATTTTTCATTTTTACTAATTTAGAGGAAACGTTTTCCAGGTTTTCTCGACCAATTCGTCTAGGACTGAATTTCACGGAAATAAAATGTTACTATTTGACAGACAGATAAAAATGGAAGCTGGAAGACATGGATGCGCTTGTGTGGTGTGATGTGAATGCAGAATAGAGTGAATTCTGGATGAAAATGCATGGAAATTAACTGAATATTTCTTTTTAGTAGAGAAATGCAACCAAACCACGAAACCCTTTTCGCTTCGATTTTGTTGACTGCAAAAAAGAAAACTTTCCTTGCTTTGCTAAAAGAAGGTTGTCCTTTTGTTCTGTGAACGTTTATTTTGTCTCACTGTTACCTATAACTTCTCCATGTAGAGAAAACTAGTGTGTGGCATGTGCCTCATAAAAATTCTTTGAACTCGCCTGCTTAATCTTGATCCGATCATCTTCAATAAGCTCGGCTATCTTTCCCTCGCTCAAGTATGTAGTGGACTACGTATGAAGTGTGTTTTGTCGTATGCGTGATACAATGTAACCCACACAGCAACCATATATTTTCCTCGCCCAGCAAGAGTTCTTCAATTTTCTCCAGCTTTTGACCATATCTCACTTGTGTTTATTGTGTTCCCAATCAGAAAAAGTCAGAGAGGACGAAGAGAAAACTCTGACTTTTTAACGAAATGGAAGCATTTTCCCAGGATACTTTAGAAATTGAAGTGTTTCCACAATTCCTCGCAACGACGCACTCAAATACCTTAACTATTTCCCAAAAGAGAATTGGTTCGAGGTTGGAATATTATATAGCAAGTATGATACAGTATATTTATATATAACAACAACACGAGTGCGAAAAATTGTCCGGCATATGCGTTTTACATTTTTGTCGTTGGTCGTTTCGTTATATTGATTGCAAGCAACTACCTATACAAGCATACATACATTCCCTCCTTCTTCCTTGTCTAGCCTTGGTTTTTCCATTCCACTTTCTTCAGCGCTTTTCTTGCACAATCATTCCGCAAGATATGAAAAATGTATATAAATGTGATACTGTTTGTGCCTCTCTCTCTCTCTCTCACTCTCTCTCGGTCTCGACCCGCCTGTTTGTGTTCAGCGATACCTAAGCTACATAATGCAATAATAACCATTGCGCAAGGGTCGCACATGTACGACTTCGCAATATCGACTCGACTAAAGTACAAAGAACGCTCCTAGAAAATCTACTACAACATCTACCTACTTCGCTCTCTGTGTGTCTGTATTTGTTGCTGTTCGTTATGTTTTTTGTATACTTGATATCATCATGATCTCCACAGTTCTTTCCGTTTTCTGCTCGAGTATATTCATGTACTCCATTTATGTAGAGCAGCTAGCGGAAAAGACACAAAAAGGAAGTAGGCAATAGGCGATTACGCAGCCGATTACTTTAGACCAAGAGCCTTTCCAGAGAGTTTTGTAGAGGAGGAAACGTTGGCGGACTTCTCCGTAGAGAATTTATCAACTTAGCACATTAGTAATTGCTCAATGATCGCCATCGTATTAAGTAGCAAGTATGTCGACAACTGTTACATTATTACCCCAGTCTTTTCGGTGTCGTCGATGAAATTTCTCCTCGAAACGAATCGGAATTCGAGTGTTGTTGCATGGTCCTGATCCTGTGGTCCCTCACTTATTCATTTCTTGTTGTGTAGTTCACGATGTTGACACATTCTTAGAATGGTACTCTCTGCAGGGAGCCAGAGACCCACACAAGAAATCGAATCATCATCATCGAAGATATATACTCACTTACTTAAATGGCAATTTACACATGACATCCTCACATAATGGAATATGATATGTACAAACTTAAGATCACACATGCGTAACAATTGAACCTGGAAATGTTACAAAGAAGAAGAAGGAGAAGAAAACCACGAATGTACATATGTTTCCTTGAATTGTTTACCATTTCCTTTCGTTATGTCCTCTCCTTTCCCGACTTTGGTAATGTGGCTGACAGTTGAAGCATAGCTTATATATTTTTTTCTTTTTCCTCGTTTAGCTTAGAGAAGAGATCGGGATACCTTTTTCCCTATGGTCTCATGCACAAAGTAGAGGAACAAGTATTTTGTTTTGCTGGTTTTCCTTTTTAAAAAATAATTCCCCTTTCGGCAATACGATATAGTATAGCCGCTTTAGATCTTGACACACAAGTATTTCTTTCTTGTATATAACTTTCTTTATTGTACTTTGCATAAAATTCATTCACTTTAAGGATCTAATCTTTTACTTCACAACAAAACACACAACATTTTTATCCCTATACTTGTCTCCTCTCTCTGTAGTTGTTAGGAAAAACTTTCTTATTTCAAGAATGGAAAACTTTGCTTATATTCTCTCTACGAAGGAAAAAAGAAAACTCAAACAAAAGGATTTTTCCTTATCACTCACCTCACTCATTCTGTCAGTTTGCATGATGCCATAAAACTTTTCCCGAATGTTATTATTTTTGTTGTTGTGTATGTGTACATCAAACTAAACTTTATTTACTTCTGATATATCCTCAGGATTTTGTTGTTGCTGCGAATGAAAAGTTTGAAAATTGAAGTTTGGGCAGAAAAAAAGTTTCTTTTTCACCTGGTAAATAATGGAAGTGATGATGACAGCTTAGCTTGCATGCTGAGTTGAAAAAAATAACAAGAAGTAGTAATAGCATACGTAATTCAATTTGCTTCCAATCACAAGTACACAATTGGATTTCCTCTCTTTTGCAAACTATATATACTAGTTATATGGACTATGGTCTTGCAACAACAAAAATACTTTGTGAATCCGTTTGAAAAGGAAACATGCAAGGATGAAAGTACGTATTTTATTGACGCATTGGATGTCAAATTTTAACTAACCTTTCTTTACGTAGGTTTACTCTTATACTTTTTTTTGCATATCAACTTCTTTTCAGACTATGGATAACAGTGAAAGCTATGAGCTCAAGTGAGTCTGAAAGAAAGATCAAAGATTAAAAGTTATTCCCTGGCAAAAACGGTATTCACTACTCAGACCCACACACACGTGAATCAGCATACAATGAAGGTACTCTCGTATAATGACAGCTTATCTTCTGCATCCCGTGAAATTGTAGGGGAAGAGAATGTGTGTGTGTGCAACATTTTAATAGAAGCTTGCCTAAAAATAAAATGTATTCATTCCTGCAAGTGAAAGCTTCTCGAGAGTAGCTACTCTCTCCTTTCAAAATGTATGGAATATACCAAATACAGAGAGAGTCAGGTGATATGTGTTTGTTGAATGAGCAACGAGCTTTATATATATTGCATAACGAAACAAGAACAAAGAAGAAAGGAAAAAAAGTTCCCTCGTTCTGTCAACTCACTCTGTCTATCACTTTTTTGCTCAGCTTTTACTCACTCATTCAACCACACACACACACACACTCTCTCTCTCTCTGCTCTTCTCCCCATGCTTTTATTCTATCTCTTTTCGTTTCCTCCGTTTTCCCTTATCGTGTTCCATTATATCAAATTGCAGTTTGCGGAACAGGGCAGCTGTCACAATGACAGCTGTCTGTCTCCCGCTACAAGTCTCTGTGATCGTGCTCACTTTTTCACCGTGCATGTGAAATGGATGGATGAAGGATTTTGTGCTAAAAATGAGAAAGTGTGTAATATATGGACTTTCCGTGTTTGCTTTCTGAAATGGAATATGAATGTGTATACATATTTTTGTGTTGCCGTGCTGGCACTATATATTCTGAGTCTCATCCCTCATCCTCTGGAAAGAATGAGATATTTTGTAACTCTGCTCATTGGATTTTTCACACGGGTGAAAATTTTTCAGTACCGCCTGCGAGAACTGAAAACAATTGACTCAGGTTTCGGATATGCCTTTGAGTACGTGGGGAAATCTATGGTGTAAGAGAATAAGGAAGTAACTTGGTTTTGGCATAGTTTGTCCCGAGCAATTATGTATTTTGTGGCCATCTTGGTTTATTCAATGCCCGTTAGCAATTTTCAAATAGACAAAGATAGACAAAAATGAAGAATGCAAAGGTAAACAAGAGAGGACCTGGCATTTTTATTCTATGGCGGCCGCTGGAATTGAAGACATAATCGATTAATTGATGGAAAATCATTAATTAGCATATTAACGTGACATCATTGAAAGACAATATTTAAATAGAAGGGATATAGAATGGATAGCATATTGTGAACCCGACCCACGTATTTACGGTATATTTTATATAAGGGTTTGGGTTTAACATGACTTAAGTTGCTTCCAAATCTCTATTTATCAGATAAATCCTGGATCTTAAAACCACAATTTTCATATATAAAATAAAAATTGATGTTCATATTCATCGCAATAATTTCCCATTTCAAGAGCCTCTCTGTTATGGCACCGTAATAGATTTGGAGTAATAAAAAGCCTAGCATATACGAGGCCATTAAGGGTAAGTTTTTTCTGGGCCCATTTCCAGTTAATATACACTATTTGAAGGAAAAGAGGAAGAAAGGACTTCATGATGAAGTTTTATTTTTGAAACGAGCAACGCGCATCCATAAATACGTTAAAGTTGTCAACATGGCTGTGTTCGCATATAGCCCATCTCTCTCTCTCTCTCTCTCTCTCTCTCTCTCTCTCTCTCGATGAAAGGTCTTTTTATGACTTTTTATATGCATATTATGCAGTTAGTGAAAGCTGCAAGTTTTTGTGGACGACATTCTCGAGATGGGAAAGTAAAGATAAGGAAATTGTCGCGTATACACAATGGGCATATATGCAGAACACACATAGACACAGTGGGAAACACAAGCACTGTGAATTTTATCCTCTTATTCCTCTACAATATTTATCCTCATGCAACAATCAAAAAGTGTATATTATGTACATTTAAATATAAGTATGTGCTCACAGTGGCCATATAATGGGTGCTGGAGAAATAATAATAAATTGTAAAAAAAAGTCAAGGCCCAACTTTTATTGGAATGTTTACAAGCATATGTGAGAGAATAGTGGTGGTTTTGAGAATGCGTGTGTGTAATACTCGAGTGAGTGTAATCGGTAAGAGCGATCTCCGTATATTTTCATGATTCTTTAAGCTAATGAATTATGGACTGAATTGAAATTTTCTTCTTCTCTAGTTCGTTCTTCTATTTCCTTTTCTGTGCGTATGGCATTGTTGAGAAGAGAACAGGATCCGGACGGCGAGGAGAATGTGTGTGTGTGTATAATCCCTGGTTAAAATGCAATGGTGCAATTTGAAGCCTAAAAGCTGGAGGATAATGCTTAAGCGGAAAGCGTAACGGGAGAGAATATTGTGTGCAAGGAAGCATGTTGGATATGTCGTTGGCCATATTCCTTGTGAGAGAGAGAGAGAGTTTGAATGAGATTCGCCCTAATCCCGTTTTTTTGTTCATAGACTTTCTCTCGCTGGCTACTGAAGTTAAACATTTTTAAATTCATGACATTACTGAGAAATGGCTACTCAAAAATCAGTACAGTTGGTACTTTCCAAAGACTGCATTATACTCCCGACTAGCCTATATTATTCAGGGAAAAGGAGGCGGAAGAGAAAGACGAAGGAGACTAAAAATGCATGTGTATTATACCCGAACGAAGCGTAGCCAGCATATTTTTTTTCTTCGAGGAAGCCTTTTTTACATCGAGATAGCATAATATGTGCACTGTGGAGAGGAAAAAACAGTACTTGCGTTGTGTATGATGAGGACGAGGACGTGTGTGTGTGAAAATTGTGTGTTGCAGCTGCTCGCTGGAATTCTGTGATACTTTTCACATTCCCCAAGAACATTCCACTTCAACCATGACCGAGTTCCGAGGATTCCGCTTTTTAAAAATGGGAAGGCAGAGTGAGAGCAATGGTTGGAGAGGAGAGAGGAGAGAGAGTGTATAAAAAAGTGACTCGCTTCGTATTTCTTATTTCTTATCTTCCTTTCATTCTTCTTCCGCTTCCTTCACCCAACTCCTCCGTAGTCGTAGCAGTGCACAGTACATTCTCGTTTCGAGAGAAAGTTAGCAGTTTTTAAAGAAAGGAAAACTCGCCAGAAAAAAAATCAAAAATATATTGAATATTCCAAGTATACATAGATACGGAGGAGGAGCAGTTATGGGCTAAAGCGATGAAAATAGTAGTTCGGAGTAAAATGAACAAGAATTTATACTCTTTTTATTGTAAAGTATTCATGTGTGTGAGTACCCTCTCATATGGTAGGGATGGAACTGGAGGAAGACATATGGGCAAAATGGGAAATTCAAGCATTCAAATTCCTCCACACAGTATATTCACCATACTGCGTGGATCATTCAAATAGAGAGATTGTTGTACATTCCGTGGCTAAATTTAAGTTCCTTCCTCGAAGCTGGGTGTATGTACGCATTCCAGCCAAACATTTTATAACATTCTCTTCGTGATTTTAAACATATTCCTATCGTCTGAAAACTCTACAGAATCTTTTATGACGATTACGTCTTATCTTTTTCTTTATTTTCACTTGCTGTCGTCAATATTCCACTAATTGTTCAAAATTGTGAAAGAAAATACAAGAGAGTTTGAGGTGATTGCAAGTTAAAGTTAGAAGGGAGTAAGTAAGTAAGTGGTTGAATTAAAGTTAATTCACTTTCGTTGTGGGTACACACGGAGGCAAGAAGGAGGTTGCATTATTGTAAATTGTAACTCGTGCCATATACACCACCTTAGCCACGTTTAACAAGGACCCCTGTACATCATTTCCAGTTGCAAATCTGATCGTAGCGGAAGGGTAGAATAAGAGTATAAATTTTCTCAGGAGGACAAAGGACAACCAGGTTTATAAGGGAGAGAGAGAGAGTTTGTGTAGGTTCTCATGGAATGTTGTATATATTTTACGGTGGGCCAACTAGCAAGTTATCATCCCGAACACAAACTTTTTTCGTCTTCCTCTCCCCTCTCATCTACTTGTGGTGGTTGGTGTGTGTGTGTGCGAGAGAGCGAGCTGTACGCTTAATTACCAGAGAAAATTTCATTTGCATTTAATTAATTTACTAGGACAGAGCACGACCTCAAAAACGCTAGCTGAAAAAGAAAATCCCCGGAAGTTTTGTAGACTTTGGGAATTTATTGCACCTTTGCATGCACATTGTACACTCTTGCTCTTGCACTGGGAGAAAGGAGAGAGAGAAAGAGAGGAAAAGTGACTCTCGGATACAGACTTTTTTTTGGAGGTTCACAATCTCCTTTCTTTCTGTTGCTGCTCTCTGCTCTAAATTTTTCCTCTTAGTTCTCGTGTACCTTTTAACGATTATCCGTGGAGAGAGAAAAGTGAGTAAGGAGCATGTCGAGCATCTGTACGAACGTGCTGAAGACACTTCTAATTCCAAAGCTACACTTTTTTATTGCGACTGAGAGGAACAAGGGGAAATGGAGGAAAAACAAAAAAGGCAAAAGGCGTGAATATTTCAGTCGTGGGAACCATATTCACAAGTTGATCTGAGATCACACACACACACATGTGCATTATGTACATACACATTCTCAAAGAGCAGACAAAGATGAAGACGGAATTCATATAAAAAGCGAAACTTGGCTTGGCTGTGGAGTCTTGTGTAAAAAAGGAGTGTGAAGTGAGATGGGCAACTAGTTTTGCAGTAGTTTTTATTAGTATGGATGCGAGTAGAAAGAAGCATGTCGTGGCAAAAGATCCCTCGCTCGCCTATTTTAGCTTTTTCTCTCTTTCTCTCTCACTTCGCGTTAATGCAAACAGTTCTTTTTTCTTCCTTCCTCCACTCCTTCCTTTCTTTCTCACTTTTCTCTTCTTTCCCTCCATCACAGAGGAAAAGCCGAGAGAAAGCAGACTTGAGAGAGAGAGAGAGAGAAATTCGTGTGCAGTATGAAAAACTTTGGCTGGCTGCTTTCTCCGTTCTAACTCTCTCTCTCTCTCTCTTCCGTAGTGGCAGCGTAGAAAATTGTAGCCAGGCAGGTTTCGGTTTCATTATTCCGAGTGAAATTTAGAACTCACCAGAGACAACAAGAGTCGACTAGTACTGCTCTCATGAGTTCCATGATCCTCGTTGAGTTTCATTGAAGTTTTTTTCTCCCCAAAAACCATACATCCTATACACCACACACATGCTTTTCTAACCTATCATCCCATATTACATTTTCTCCACTTTTCTCTCTCTCTCTCTCTCTCTCTCTCTCTCTCTCCCTTTCTTCCCCTTTTTTCCTCTCTCTCTCTCTTCTCGTTCTTGACGCGCTCCACTTTACTTTTTTTTCTACGCTGCCGCTTTTACTCTTTATTATTGTTATTACATACGTAAAAGGGAGTATATATGTACATACAGTGCCTACATTACATATTAGTTGTGTTCTACACATTCATGCACAATAACAGCTATCCTGCTGCCGCTCAGCTCATTTCCTCAAGTTTGCTTGCAATGAATTTCCGTTTCCTTCTCAGACATTAGTAGTTTTCGCGATGCGATGGAGAAGTGTGAGCTCTCCTCTCCTCCTCACTTACGAATGGAGGCTCCTCATATTTGTCCATGTTATGGGCTGTGTTATTGCCACGTTTTTTACTTGTTACGGGAAAACATCTTTCGTAATGAACATATGAGAGCCATGTTTGTGAACCTTATGTAGTCACTACCACCAGAAGAATAGAGAGAAAAACATTTTCATGTTTCTTAGTTAACTAGCCTAGTTTTGAGAATAAATGGAACATTTTGAAGTACATGTACCCTGTGGCTTGGGATAGATGAATATTTTAAAGGTTTCCATTCCAGTTTCCCCTATTTCATATTTTTCTTCATTTTACCACTACCGCTGTGTTCGTGTTCATCTCTTTCTTGGGATATGGAATAGGGAACGATATGGAACATATATATTCCGTTTCTTGGTCGGCTTTATGATTTTTCACCATTGAATTCGCCGAAGCATATCGCAGTATCGTATATAAAAGTACTATTAAAAACGGAATTTTTATCTCTCTCGTTTTTGTGCACGATTTGACTGTGTCTAGTGGCGAAATGGGAGAGATGATAATAAAATATTGATTTTAGCCCGGAAATTCAATTAATTAAAGGAATAGCTCGGAGAGCACTCAAAATAAACTTTGAGTAGCTTTTAATATTCATATTTCATGTTTAGCGTGTTATCCAACTGGAAAAAAAATCTTTTCACTGTTATACAAGCCGTTATTTTGTTTTTTATTTGAATGTTAAGAGCTTTCGTTTGGACAACTCACGACATATATGGTATTCTGTTTCGTCCAAACTGATACAATCACATACAATTTTTTGTGTGTATTTTGTTGAGACAAAAACATTTTTATTAAACCTCATGTTTCAATCCAATCCAATTCAGGAAATGAATCTTATTTCGGTGAGCTAGAGGAACTATATTCAACAACGGAAAGGTTGAGCTAACGACATTTTTAGGAGGAAAGCAAGGAAAAGCAATTTGTGCTTTTTGTAACTTAACATTAATCCTTTTATGTTTGTGCATTGACTAATAGGACAGGACTGTGTGGGAAGGAGAGAGCAGGTCCGTAAAATGAAGTATGGCTCAGGCTCAGCAGTGCTAGTATTAAAGACAATACTAATAGGTTTTCGTGTGCACTACCAAAATTGGAATTGGTGGTGTACATACATATATTTCGGTGGTGAGCGCAGCAACTCTAAAGGTTTTATGGTTACATTTATGCAACACTATAGACAGATATATATATTTTTGCAATCAATTTACACACGAAAGGTTGTCATAATATACCTCATGTGTTGAGAAACACACAAGTGTTTTTCTCCCATATTATATGGGATGCTCGATATGATCGACCAAGCACATAAAAATGTGTTATTGCCAATATAAAAGGTAAAGGTAGTAATTTTTCCTAGCCTAGTATCAGATAGGAAACTCGATTCGCTCCGCGTTTTTTGTAGGTGTGTTTCATACGAGTTTAGTCACACTTTAATGTCTTCTTCGTTTCGTGCACGGTCGCAGGAAAAATATATGCTTGCCGAAATGCCAGACAGCGAAGGAAGCACAGCTGCCCCTGTCATATTATATTTTGCAACGAACGCGAAAACTGCAGGTAACAGGGGAGGTGGAGTGGTGGTGGTGTTGCGAAATTGTTGCAAAAAAGTGCATACCACACCACTACCACCCTGAGCTGAAGCATAATATTCACATAACGCTTAGTTCAGCACAACGTCTCTCCTTTAATAAATGCAAAGGTAAATAGCAATGTAATTTGAATGCACTCTTACAAACATTCATAAAACTTTATCGACCAACTACGTTGCTCACATGAAGTACAGATAGCTTGTATATATAGATTTTGGTAAAATTCCGTGTAAAAAGTAGAATAGTGTTACTTCAAATAGAAACTTCTTTGTGGATGAGAGCATTAAGTATATAAGTAAGCAAGGTGGGATGGTTGAGTTTGAATAAAAAGTTACGTTTTACGTTGGTGCGTGGGGATCCCATTTATTGCTGTTCAGTGGAGATAATGGAAGAAAGGAGAGGAAGGGTACGGTATAGGTAGCACAAATTACTTTATTGATTTGTTCGACAAGCAAAAAGTTTGCGACATGAAAATGCATTTTCCTATGGGCCCATATACCAATCAGTCCTCTCGTAGCATTATACTGACGAGAGAGAAAATTGTGCTTATATAGTTTTTTACATGGAAGTTCTTCGGATGACGTTATTCATCACAAGAACTACTGAGGATACACATCTAAATTGCTTATAGGTACTAATGTAGGCGTCAGACTTACTAATGTCTACCTTCTTCTTCTGCTTCGTCCCGAAACATATAATAATGCAGTTTGGGACGTTTCGTTCATAACTACGCCAAGGAAGAGGAATAGTGTATTTAACCGGTGAAGGTGCATTATCATCATTAGCATTTCATCAAGCCGTAATAATATGCCGCACGTGGTAATAAAATTGAAACCTTGTCGTAACCTTTACTTCAGACATGCAGCCAGACATTGTGAAATCGAGTATACTTTTGCTACTCCTTGCTCCATCATTGATTCATAATATTTTCAAGCTAAATAGGTCAAAAAATGTAGATGTATGCGAAATTCGATGTATGGAGGTATGCATATGTATTTGCGACCGAGACTATATCTATCTTTCGGTAATATATTAATGTACGAAACATGGACACATGTTTACTTAATCATTAACTACAGGTTAGGAAATAGCAACAAAGTATTATTATGCTACTTTCTCCGAGTGTGTTGAACCTGAAGCTCTGAAAGGGAAAAGGTGTATTAAAGCAGGATGGACGGCCCCAGTTCATCATTAAACAAAGCCGACATTTTGACTCATTTCTTTATCCTCTTATACTCCCATTTTCCTCCCGGTTTTTTCTACTTCTAAAATTTAATACAGCTCAAAGATAATTAGTGGAGATCCCATTACTCTAACTAGGAACTAAAGACCTCTGAGCTTTACTCTTTTTTTGTTGGTAATCCTATTTCATTGCAAAAGCAAAATGTGAAGACCTAAGAGCAGAGCAGCAACTCGAAACATCCACCCGTTTTAATTGGTAAAAGTCTCAAAGGGAACGCGCGGAGAGAAAACACATTCCGATAGAAGTGAAAGAGGAAAAGCGACAACACTCTCCATTAATCTTTTCGTATTTACCAAGGATTAATCAAATGCTTTTTCCCATTCACATATTCCCCGTTTAAATAACGAAGTGAATACGAATTCCCTCCATTTCTCGAGAAAAAAACGAAGAGAATTGGTCATGATAATGAGAGCACGCACGAATAGTGTGAAATATGTATGTATACATGGCTTTGCTTACGCTTGTAAATAAGCAAAATAAAAGTAGTCACCGCTACTTTCTTATTTCTCCCATTCCAGCATACGAGGAGCTCCTTAGCGGATTTCTCAGGTTTTCGGACGAATTTCTCCTCTTGGATAAAAGCTATACTGGGGTTGTGTGTGTGTGCAAGTGTTGTATATTTGAAGGTGGAAAGCTTTCTCTCTTCCATACCTGAAAACGAAATTAAGCTTTCATGGCACTTCCATATCTATTTACGTTAGCTACCAATCCCACAACCACTTAATTCTTGTAGAGACAGGAAACGAAATAATTTATTGAGGTTTGAGCTTATGCTTCTTTCCATGCCACATGCCGGAGCTCCCTTTCCTCTTCCTTAAAGCATCGGTTTCATTCAATCTCCGACCAAGAGGCAAGGGCAAGAGAAGGAGAGCTAACAGGTATGGACTCTTCTTGTAGTTTTCCTCATCCAATATACTCTAACCTAACCTCTAAGTTCATTTCACCTCCACGGGGAAGGTAAATCTACTCTTCACGTTTCCAGCTGAATATTCCACTTGTTCCGGGGAAAGTTGGGAAAGCGAAAAATATATATTCCTTTTGAATGTTTTAGGACGCTACGCATTCACATATGGAATGAGCTTGTTTTGCTTCTCTCCATTCACAGAGAACGCGGAGATTCGAAGAATATTTCATTTTGGATTATAGCTTTTCCTCGGTTTTGTTTGTTCCAGGAAAAAGGGTATACTAGTGTCCAGTTGAGTAGGATCGAAACACAAACTAAATATCGCTTTCATAAGCTTTAGTGGAAACAGGAAAAGTACACAGTCGTATTTCATTTCATAAAACTGGGTATAATGTACATATGCAACTGGATAACTTTTGTAGGTATCATGTTGCTGGAAATGTTGAGCAAAAATAGCTGAATACCCAAATAATTGAACTAACGTAATAATCATCCTACACACCTTTCTCATATCGAGTTACTTTGAAACTAGATAAATAAACTGGTTTTTTTTCCTCTTAAGCCTGAAAATGTCTACTGTAAATAAACTGGCTTTTTTCATATATTTACCTTCCATGAAACTAACAATGGCCACCTTTGTACTTTTGGACTTGGCCTGTTTTCTATGAAACACGATCCGAAAATGAATCATTTCGACATTGATACGCATCCATATACGAAAACGCTCAGCCTCAGCTAGCACAAAATCTGTTTTCCAAGTATCTGTAAAAGATACCACCGGTCGGAAAAAGCAAACATGCCTTTGCTTCCAATTGGACATGGACATAAATGGGGAAAATGTCAAAGATTTTTTATGTGAAATGTGAACATAATAATATTTTATTTAAATACATATGTTCCAAGTAATAATCTTGTACACTTCCAGGAGTTGTGACATGTGAGAAGTGAAACTGGAAATTGAATGCATAATAAATCATGACGAGGAGACTTTTTGATAAATATGAGTAACTATACGACTCTGACTGAATACTACAGATACATTATATAGACAAGGGAGTATTATTGGTGCTTATTAGCAAACGTTCCACTTTGAACTTTGTCATGCAAATAATCTCCTTGATTGTCCAGTGATAAAACCTGCCTTTTCCACTTGAAAAGACTTTAAACAAAAATCAAGAGGAAGGGTACTGCGCTATACGCAAATTGTAGAACATATTCGTCACACACACATATTTGAGCACAATACGAATTCATTCAACATTCAACTTTATCTTGATCCAGTTTCGGCTCGTTCCAGTCCAGGACACGAGCAGTTCATTTTGTAAATAGGTACTTTAAGCATTCCGTCATTCATTATATAACATAATATGCAACCCTCCAGCCAGAGAGTCGCTGTCAACCAACCCTTCTCCATGAATTGGTCAAGTAGTCTTATAAACAGTCAGAATTTGTTTGTCCTCTGGATACGCTGGAAGGGTAAATGAGATGAACTTTTTGAGAGAGGGAGATATGAGGCAGTTTCAAGTACATAATATATAGGGTCTCTCCCATATGTGTAACGAAGTAAACGATTAAACCCTTTGAGTACGGAACGGAACTCGAAAGTAGGTTGTACAAAACTAACAACTAACAAAGAGCTCCACTTGTACTACAATTCACGTACATAATCAGACAGAGAAAGAGAGGAACAAAACAACGCAGACAGGAAAGCAGAATCGTTTTTGTTCTTATCTGAAACGGAAACTTTAAGGGAAAATAATACACGTCACTCACTCGAAATGACGGCCAAAAATTAATGCCACTTGTGTGTATAAGCTCCTTTGTATAACCGTAAACGGCTTTTGTATTATAAAGCGAGAGTGATGTGAGATAACAGATCTCTGCTCTCACTGGGTTGGTAGTTGGTAGGCTACTAGAATAATATCCGTATATGAACTACTTAATTCCTTAGGTACTGCGGGAGACTTTCTAACTCTACTGGGTACTTTATCCCACTCAAAGTATAAGTCTAATACAGTATTGGTTTATTAAAGAAAGTGTTTAGGTGCTTGATTAAGGGGTACTTCGCCGATTATTTGAAAGAGTTTATGCAATGTTCCGTTCTATGAATTACGCTATTGTGCAAAATATCAAATAAATCCTGTGCCAAACAATTTTTCATATATAGGTTGCCAATATATGAGAATTGTGGTCTGTTGAACCTTACATCTTGTGCGTATGAGTGTTTCGTTACATTTACATTGAAACTTGGTACTATCAACCATTAAAACGATCGTGTTTAATACCTAGACTATTTTCGATAAATTTCTGAGGTGAAATATCATACATAATATTTTATATTATAGAAATTAAATAATGTTAAATCTAAGGTCAAATATAAGTAGGTGCGAATGCTCAGCTTAAATTGTTAGTAAATTTAACAGAGAAATGTTTAGTTAGAGAAAGTGGGAAACAAAAGTGGTACTGGGATATGATAAAATATGCACCCTTTATTTGGTACATCACGCCCCTTAGTTTCTACTTGTCTCTGTTGAATTGATTTGACTCATTTCAGTCCGCGACAACTTCTAGTATAAGGATGTCAGCCACACACACATACACTTGTTTTACAAATGAACAGTAAACGAAAACAACAGAAACAGGCATGTACTCATTAACCAGACGAGGAAATAAACATGTACATTTTCTGCAGAAAAGGCAACCTGAAATAATCTGTATAAATCATATAAACACATTTAACAAGTGGACAAACACATAATATATATAAATATATATACATTCTCGTATACCCTGTTTGTACACAAAAAATATATTTCAGCTTTCACCATACTTTGCTAATATTAGTATTAGCCGGAGCCAGAACTCATGGGGCGTTTTTTACAACGTACGCAACAAGCTTAATGTCGGCAGCAGGTTTTTAATGCCTTTTTCTCGCCAGTTGTCGTCAACGCTCTTTTAAGGGATTTACTGAGGTGTGGCTCCCTTTTCTCCCAACGCAAGATTCCGTGTGTAGTAGTCAAGTCAGTAGAAAATGGGTAAATAGGTCGTGAGAATTACCCACCTGTGTTTCAAATAGGAACAGCTAAAAAATAGAGGCGATCGTTAATGTTGGAAACAATTTTCACTTCCTATACACACGACAAGGAAGGTGAGGTGAAGCAGAATTTTTTAATACGTCTCAACTCCTATGGAATTTCAGACTGGGGACATCGCAAAAAAATTAGGAAGTGAGAGAGTGGAAATTATTCTTAGGTCGTAACATAAAGTTGCCTGAAATTATTCTTTCGCAGCACGCTTTCTTCGGTGAATGGCCAAATAAAAAAATGCTATTACCTTTGAGATAAGAATCGGATGCTTATCTGCAAATAAGTAATATTGGGAATTTGGGGCAAGACAAGAATGGATTATAATTGAGTAGTTGATATTGATGATGTATTATTTCGTACTGACCATGAGCTCGATGAAGGTTGAAGGTTATCATGTGGCACATTAAAAATACATACATCAGTTACGCATGTCCAGACTTTAATTTAAAAACATAAAATGTCTTCAATGATATAATCATACACATTATAAATACAACAGCCAGCACTTATACACCTTTATGCAGTTTCTCCATTAACATTTTTCGAAGCGTAGAAAATCCAAGCTCAAACCCAAGAGCAAGGTTTTTCCTCCATTTTCCTTGTGCAAAAAGGACCGATTGCAAAGAGAACCAACTTTTTCTCTGTGTGGCTAAATATATGTGAGTAAATAGAGGAAAGCAACACAAAATCAGGTTAGTGAACTTATTCTCTGGAAAATGCATACGTACACATGGAAAGAGAAAAGTTTTTATTCTGGTGAAAGGTACGAAGACAAACAAGATTGTTCTTAGGAAAGCATTCTTTTCCCTCATACCATGACTAAAGGTTTGAATGAACTGCAAATAGGCAACTCGTATGACTACTATAAATATACATCCATACAAATATATTCTTATATTTGTGTGCAAAAAAATTCATTGAAAGGCAAGTTTTCTTCTTCTCTCCTCAACCAAAATACCAATTCCATTTGAGTGCACACCGTGGCAAAAATCAATGAAACCATTAGTGCACCAAGAGTAAAGATTCGCACTTGCCCCAGTTAGAAAATAAATTTCTCTACGTACTTTTTTTTATTAATTTTTATCCTTTCTTGCTTTGTTAAAACTACGTCATAGTCACAATGTGCAATATAATGGCATATTCTCTCTACAAAAATGTTCTCTTCTTATTCATCATATAATTCTGCTGCTGCTTTTTTTTTGCTAACCTCCATATTAAAATAGGACAATGAGTTGGGACGGGAAAATGAGAAAGTTTGTTTTCGCCGACAGAAGAACACAACACAAAAGGGGGGAAAGAGAAAGGATCAGGGATCCAGAACGAGAACGAAGGTCTTTTATGAATTTCCGTAGTAAGAACGAAAATGGGGGCAGTGACTGGCTGACTCTCTCTACCATTTCTTTTCCCTCCTCAACTAACTTTTTTTTGTTGAGAAGGAAGATAGAGAAAAATGGGAAATATGTGTACCTTATCAGGGCCATCCTATTCTTTCAATGTGTTCATATATATTTTTCCTGGCAAATGGTATCCTGTTTTTTTGGTTGTACCGGGTGCCTTTTCCCCGTCACCCCACTAACTCACAATGATGATTATGCCTCTTATGAGAATATAGGATTTTTTTATGTTGATGCAGTAGTATTTGTAGTTAGAGGAAATATGAGGATGGCTGCGCCGGGTAGACGACAGCAGCCCATGCACACATAACACACTGATGCTATGATCAGTAGAGTGCAAAAGGAAACTGGAATTAAGAGTGTTGGTCTGACCATACAATATTTTTGTATATATGGTATTTGTATTTTTCCCGTAAGTAGACACAGAACAATGTCAGGCAGACGGCATGATCAAAAGTTCCCTATTACCTATAAAGAATTTTTGCTCTCTCTCTCTCTCTCTCTTCATATATAAGTATGTGCCTGACATACATACGAGTTTTTTTTAGGGTAGGTACGTCAGCAGAAAGGGGAAAACTGGAGCGAAATGGGGGGAGAGAGAGAGAAGGGAAACGATCATATAACTTGCACATAGAGTTGGGAATGAAATAAAACAAGATAGAAAGCGGAAAAGAGCTGAAGTCATCGAAAGCCTCTAGGGTAATTTGTTCCATAGAGATCGAATTCGGCGAGAGAGAGGAAAAAGCAAGCGGGAGCGACAGAGAGTCGAGTCGTGTGTGTGTGGCTATGGTGGTGGGTTGCTACACTGTATACTACTTTGCTGGTTAGGTACACATTCTTTCTTTCTCTCATCTGGAGCATCAGGTTTTTTTGTGTGTGCTATTTCCTTCTTAGCTTAACTTTACACAATACAAAAGACTAGATCTTTTTTTACTCTTTCTCTCTCTTGTATCTCTTCCCCCTTTGAGGTGTAGTTTCTAACACACGTTTCATTGATTCGAACATCAGCAGCATATTTTATTGTTGTGCCCTTTCTATCTCTCTTTTTCCCTATCGGAGGGAAAAAGAGAGAAAGGAGAGGAATCAGGTCCCTGTTCGCTTTCTTTTCTGATCTGTCTGCTTGTATGCTTCCTGCATATCAGATTAATATTGGCGGGGAATGTTGTCTGCTCTACTCCATGCATACGTGAATCGAGCCCTTATATTTATACAATCGTTCAAAGCAAAAAATGTAGGAGTATTGTTGGCTTTTGCTAACATTTTGTATCGAAGTTATAACTTTCATATATACCTATAGCATGGAACTATGAACATGTCTCCCCATTCCATTTTTTTCTTCCTCTTCTGCGCTCTATATTTCCATTAAAAATAATGTCTCCAAGATTCCTCCATAGTGGGAGGAATGGGGGAGAGTCATGTATCAAGAGTCTGTATCAAAGAGAGAGAGAGAGAGAAAATGGGAAAAAGTCTGAGACGAGCAAGAAAAAAAGGTTCCTATTCTTGGTAATAGCTACCACCACTCTCACAAAGGTTACAACTGAAGAGGGAAAAGAGAAAGAAAGTTGCAAACCACAAACTTTCTCTTCTTTAGAATGAACAACTGTAATGTAACATGTGCATACCTTATGTACATTTTGTAACACCACAGAAAAGTGTGTACATCATTTATATATCTTGTTCTCTCTCGATACATCTCTTTCTCTCTGTCTCTCTCTCTCAAAGCGAAGATATACAGGAAGAAAGGGACTTTGGGAAATTCCAATGGAAGAAGAAGGCCTATTTGAAACAGAGACACAGAGGAGAACTGTTGCTGAGCTTATTGCATTCTCTGCCGAAAATGTTTGAGTTGTTGAGTAGATCAGAGAGGAGCAGCCACACCGCACAATGACTGCTTGTAAAGAGCAAATGGTTGTAGTGGCCGATGTGGAATTTTCTTTTCCTCTTCCTCTCTCTAAATAAACTGTTGATAGGTATTTCTTTATATAAAGTGTTAAACATCAGTTACTCTCCTCTGTCGTCTGCGGTATGCTACGGAATGGTGCGGTTGTTCGGTGTCGATGAAAGGAGGAAGAGACGAGAGGAACACACTCGACGGGTGGGTGATAAGACGAGACGAGAGCACACAGTGTGCTTTTATGTATCTACCACCATCCCTTCCATAAAAAGGTAGCATCCTACAAAATCCTACCATGCCACATGGAAAAAGTGAACACTTATAAATTTTCGAGTTGAAGCAGAGGAAACGAGTAGAAAAAGGAAATAGACACATTTTCTTTGCGGTTTTCTTGGTTTTCTCGAGGAATACTTAAATGTCGGGAATTTCATACATGGCATCCATGCATTGATGCAAACATCTGTAATACAATCATTGAATAAGAGGAACGAGAGCAAAAGGGTTTGGTGTTTGGGTAGTTGAGTTCGATACCTTTCCCCTTTCTCTTTATCAAGATGGATGGGCTAAAGTAGCGTATTAAAGGAACATGGAGGATTTTTTTCTCGCTGCATTTACCTACGTTGTACTTGGATGCGGATGTGTGACTCTTGTTGTGTTGTTCGTGGATGTCTCACTGTCTAAGCAGGTTATCCCCATTTCCGGTGTTTTCCTTTTTCGTACAGGTCTACAACCTACAAGCCATATATAAAGTATGTGTCTGTCTGGATTTTCTCTGGTGTACGATAACGATTCAGTATGTGTGTGTGTGTGTCTCAAACTATAAATGTATTATAACCATAAGAATTATCTTTATTAGGAGTAATCTACATTAGCAGTATAGGTATACACATTATGCACTTTATTTCTATTAATAGAAAGGTTTCTTTGTCACTGCTGCATGCCATATAGTTGCGAAGTGAGAATGAATGTATGCCAGGGATAATGGATAAATGTGCCGGTGCGGAAAGAGCGGAGCGTTAAAAACCTAGTTTTCTTCTTTTTTCCATGTTGGAAGACGTGGGAGCACAATATCGTGTTAAACTTTTATACTTGGGATAGTTTTGGGGAGAGGAAAACTTTTTTTTATGTGTTTAAGGATTCTCCGAGCATATCCATATATATCCAACTGGAATAGATGTTAGTTAGATATGTGTATCAAGGCTTTTTTTATAGCTTAGAATTTTTTTCCAAGGGGTAGAAAAAGTAGGATGAAATAGAGGAAAAGAAATAGATCAAGATGAGTTTGACTGCTTTTTCCTACTTCTCTTCGCTAACGGATTATATTACTGGAAAAAAGTAGGGAGAAAGCAAAGGTTTATTCCCCTTTCCACATCGAAACTATTCTTTCTTGCTTTTTTTCTCTCTCTCCCGAACGTAAGTAAGCTCACGTTAGCTAGCACGGTAATGGCACTTGAGTCTTGTCAGTTTTTATATATAATCTCCTAATGTTATGGGTAGTATGCGGATAACTACCCACCACCACCCAAGTGAAACTGGAGAAGGAAGACGAAGAAGAGAAAATACTGGGGAGTAAAAAAAGAAAGAAGGACACATTCCGACATTATCCAGGAAAAGAGTGAAAGTGGTTGAGGACATTTGCCAAATGTATTTTTTTGAAGATGAGAGGAAGAAGAAGAAGGAGAGAGAAAAAATGAAAAGAAAGGAGGGAAAAGGATGGTAAATTACTTTCCATTGGTTGTGTTTTTTCTCTCTCTCTCTCTCTCCAATTCTTCTTGGTACACTGTTTCACAACAGAAAACTTTCTTTTTTATTCCTTTCTAATGCAGTATCAGTGTACGGAATTACAAATAAAACATACAGAGTTTTCTTGCTGTTTTTTATGGTGGCTAAGCTTCAACCTACAAACTTATTGCAGCAAAAGAAGAAGAAAATTACTGCACAGCGGGACCAAGATTGCATCTAGTTTATGAAAAATAATGTAATTTGTTGTGTCACGGATGTAGCAAGCAGAACGGAAAACACACACAATCTTGATAAGAAAGATGGAAAAGAAGACACATCTTGTTGCTAAACTTCATTTGTAAGAATTAATCTCGCCTTAATCGACTTTCACCTTATTAGACGTTTCATTAATTGGATATAACCATTTAAGTTTCTGTAATTGGTTTTGGGGACAAACTTTGGCATTTGGCATTCGTTATATCGAATCGTGATAAAATTGAACTATGTATTTTTCAAAATGTATGCTTCAAGTGTTACATTACGGGAGTATAAGCAAAAGCATAGTTGTGTGTCTTGTCTACAAATGAGCTGATGACAGTTGCAAGTACTCGAACAAATGCACTTCTCCTATTCTTTTTCATCTGGGCTCTTCACGTCTCTGAACTCCTTGAAAATGTCAAAGGAATGCTAGAGATCATTATCTTACACTTCTTTACTTCAACTTGCACAGCTGCCAAATTCTAAAAATGCTTCCCTTTTCTTTTTTCTTCTGCCATCATTGCTTTTCTCCCTCGGAGAAAATTGTGATGTGCAGGCTAAGCACTACTAGATACATATAGGCTTTGGGAAAGGACAAAAATACTTCTTGTCCCATTCCATACCTTTTTTACTCCGACCATTTGTACTATTTGCTACTACCCAAAAATGGGAATGTCAAGTGAAAACATGCGAATTTATCCTAGCACTCGAGAGTCACTTTCATGTACCCCACGGGTAAACCAAAGTTAAGTTGTGTATTGTTCTCCTCGAATGAAGATATGAGAGAAAAGGAAGGGCGAAAGAAAAGACTCTTGCATTTTATCTGTCTGTCCCATCAGTTTTTTTTGTTCTCTTGTGTAAATAAGGAAAGAAACAGAGATACTAGCTAGCTGCTCCCTTTCACGTGAATTTTCCCGTTGACTGCTTCATGAATCGTGTGTGGTGTGGTCTCCCTGGTCTCTCGCCGTAGTACCATTCAAGTTATTCATAGCTATTCAAGGTCGTGGTTGCCCCTACATTTTGTTCTAATTCTAACATAAAAACGGAGAAAGGACTGGAAAAAGACATCTTTATAGCGCGTATCCAACAAGACACAAGTATATATAAAATGTCACCACCACCACCACAGAGGAAGAGAAGTCGTACGATATGTCTGCGTGATTTTTTATATGACCCTACTTTTCCATCTTGCTTCGTCAAAGTTTAGAGCGCTAACCCGGACTAAATGCATTTTCTCTGGTGACACAACCCAATGACACAAGTGCCACTGGGGAAAGGGAGAAAAAAATATATAGGAAAATGTGGGTTATATTATCATCCGTATGTATCCTTGCACGCATATTATACCTTCGTAATATAATACATTCATAAGATGGATCCTTTGAATGGGATTAGGGTAACATCTTCTTCTTCTTCGTCGCTTTCTAGCTCCTTTACGATTTTTATAGGAGACACTGTGAGCAACGCTATATACAAGTGCATTTGTATGTTATACGGGAAAGTTTTTTTTACTCAACGAGTCTAGCCCTCTTATCTTGTGTGTTCGTTCTTGTGCTAAATCTGGGTCACGACTTTATGATACCACTGACTGAGATTGTCTATTACTCTAAAAATAAGAGCCAGCTGTCAGATCAGCTCAATCTTGGCTAGTTCAGTTGATCCCACTCTCTCCTCCTCTATATTTTTTGTTAAGGTAGCACACGGGCCACGAAGGACGACCATTGTTCGCCATAAAAAAATCAGAGCGAGAGAGAGAAGCTTTTAGAATCACATGTATTTAAGTTCCATAACATTATACAGAGACACATATCTACGAAAAAATCGGAGTTTTGTATTTTCTCCTGGCTACTACGGCACGGGGAGAAAGAAGCAATTCAACCTATTATTTGTCCGAAGGACGCAGGAGAAAGGAAAGAAATGAGAGGAGAAGGAGGAAGAGAGAAGCTGAGCGGATTGTGAATCTGACTGAGTCATGACGTGTCGTGTGGACTAAAATAAATGTTCTATTAGTATGGCTCAAGTGTAACAAAATGATCGGATTGCCTTTGAACATTTTTCGTCTTCTATTTTTAGACCAAGGGGCAGGGTACGTATAATAATGCACTGTGCTCTCTCAGCTCAAACTGCCTATAGACTAAAAAGAGGGTTTAATTGAGTGTATATAAAGAGGGGGTATGTAACACAATAGTGGAATTTCGTGTAAAATTTAACAGGGCTTCCTTTCCCTGTATCAGTATACCATCGAATTTTGCTGGCTACAAGATATTAAATGGAAACTGTATCCATTTTGGATGATAATGAAGGAGAAATCGATACTGCTTCGTCCTACTCTCAGGAAACTGCAATGGCATTGTTATTTCCTCTTTTAGGTGATTATCGTTGAAACTCGAGAGTTCCTACTTTTGTTATGGAGGGATTTTACCTGTTGTAAAAAAAAGTTTCGGATGTTACACAGTTCTCGAGGAGGAGTGGAGTAAATAAATTGGATTTCTCAATTTGCATCTGCTCTCATTCTGCTCACTCTCACATAACTTCCCTTTTTAAAGCTAATTGCGAGAAGTATATGTGCCCCGGATTTATGCTTGCGAAGAGTAGGAGTACAATAGAAGCTCTCTGATTGCAACAAAAGCAAGCAGAGCAGATAGGGGATGAAGATGGAGTGTCATGCGAATGTGGAAAAGAGCTTTTTCACTTTTTCCACTTGACTTCACTTGTAAAGCCTTGAATTTGCGTTTCATATGATATCGCACTCTTTTTTCTAAAGCCATAACTCAAATCGAGCCAGAGAGAATAGGATGAGGGAGGGATGGAGGAACCTTGAAGGATTTCTGTTGTGTATTTTCCATGTCATCCGTTATCGTATTGAAGTGCATGCTCAGCTGCCACATATTTGGGAGAGAATAAATCTAATTTATGCAGAGTCACGGGGTGTCGTGCGTACTCCTTCTTCGACATCACCATCATCATATTGTTTGTAAAGTCAGCACACTTTTGTATCCAATCTTGAAAATGGCATTTTTCTCATCTTGTTATATATTACACTAAAATTGGAGACTTGAAACGTGAACCCATCCTCAGTGAACTGCGACAACAGACAACTTTGCGAAACGGGATTGGGTAATGGGAAATTACGGGTATGGAAGAGTGAAAGTTGAAGGATATAAGTGGGAGATTGCTTCCTCAACAAATTTGAGGTGTTTGCAACTTAACTTTTACTTTCCCTAGAATCATATGGTTCTTGCTCATTCATGGCTAAAAGTGTGCATTATTGCGGGGTGCTTTTTCTAAATGCTTATGACTGCTTTCAACCGTCAAATTGTGATTCATATGCCATTTTATAAGAAAATGCTAATCTTGTATAATTCTTTTTAAAATTTACAGCCGACAGCAGTTTCCTTCTGGCGAATGCTCAAATAGTGGACTATCCCATTGTTTACTGCAATGAGTCCTTCTGCAAAATATCAGGATTCACCAGAGCTGAGGTAAGTGCGGACTCCATTTTTTGTTTCATTGATAACCTTGAATGTGAAAGTCGAAATTTTTGAATATGAAAGTTTTCAACTTGATTGAATTTGCTTGTCAATTGGTGTATATTTGAAACGTGATTTTTTAGGTGATGCAAAAATCATGCCGGTGTGCCTTCATGGTAGGTGAACTTACGGATAAGGAAACGATAAAACGTATCGACGAAATCCTCGAAAACCATTATCAGGATCAATTTGAGATTCTTCTTTATAAGAAAAACAGTAAGTGGACCATCCGAGCTGTCATCTGAATGTTGTATGTGTTCGTCTACAGCACACACTTATGCGTCTTGTAAGACGCAGCGGTGATACTTGTCAACGTGTAAAAAATAAAAATGCTTTTACATGTGATATGAATGGGAAGTGCATATTTACAATGGCCAACTAAATTTGTGAACAAAATATTTAGCCTATTTATTGGCGCTATCATACTTTTTATTGTCGAAGAGTGCAGAAGTGTCTACTGCACTTGAATGGCTAATGCGCGTGATTTTAAGAGTTGAAGGGAGTCCTTAATTCATGGTGGTAAATTCCTTGGAACGATAATATTTTAAAAAGTTAACCTTTTCGTAGAATTTTGCTGGTTATTTTTGCGCTACATGTGTTGTGTTGGTAGCATGTGGAAGCAGGCGTAATAGTCTGGACCAGCTGTCATACACAGCGATTCCAAAATTATTCCAAGCATGCTATAAATGGATTACAATCCTTATAAACCCCACCCACCGACGTTTTGTGTCACGTAACTTGCCAATATGCAATATCGAATACTTGAAAATGACTTCAAAACTTGGGAAATTACTACGTGTCTACCAGAATGTAATTGTAGTCGTGAACTGTTTAAACATGATATAATATCATCATAACCATAATTCTGAGGGTGCACAATTCTTAATCCCTGCTACAATAATGGAATGAATCGTGCCATTGGAAATTAAAATGCTGAGAATTTGAGCATTATTCTGAAAATTACTAGATTCTAGATGCTAGACTTTGCTTTTACATTCCTGTTACACTTAGAATGTGGACAACTTATAAATATTGAATTCTGACGAGCACACAACAGTAGGAGTTCGCGAAACATACCTGCTCTCTTGCTTTTCTGGCCTTTTATTTAAATATTAAATCAGGAACAAGGAAGAAAGTTCAATTTTGGCCACAGTTCCAGATAAACTGACAGCATGCTTGAAGTTATATGTAAACTTATCCATTAGCTGATAAGGAAACGGGTAGCTTTTTGCCATCCCTATTTTTGTCATTCGTGGAAACGTTTCGTGCAGATACGGATACAAAGACCGCTTCAAACATTAAAGTTGCATTACATAACTCGAAACAAAAGGTGCATACTTTACAAACACGTAGTAACTAGTAACGAGTTGTCTATTTATAGTTTTTTGAATTATGCCAGAACTGAGTGAATCTGTCTGGATCTCTACTCTGAATTCTCTGTCCATAAAAGGTCATGCATGCATATGCCCTCTCACCCACTCCTACAAAGATGACATACGACATATTATGCCTACGCTTCAAACCACAGTCTCATTCAAGGATTTTTTGTTGAAGCTGCGCAATGTCGCGAACTTCTAGTTAAAAAAGTAACTTACGAGAGCGTGAGGTTAGCGTATAAACAAAACACGAGAAAATGAGAAAAAATATTGTTGCTTCAGCTCCCTCTCAAGGAAAAATGAAAGGTGGAAGAAGTTGAGTGGAAGATAGTTTCCGGGAAGCCTGGAGTGGAATGTCATGCTTTCAAGCTTTCATCTAAATTTTCTTACAAAAATTGCCTCCTTTGATTTGCAGACGGTCCTTTTATCCCGGTGTCCCTGTTCTCATAATACATGCGCTATAAGCATGGGCATAAATATTTTGTCTGGAACCGGTAGCAATCATTATTTAATCTCCTGAGCGTACCAGCGCCCTCGTTTTTATACTAACGCCAAGGATTTCATGGACCATCGCTGTAATGATTTTATTTTCGGAATTTCGGAGGAAAAGTTTTTTCCGAATTCCAGTACTTTTTCATAGATTTAATTTTGATTATTTTTCATGTCGGCTCGTTTTAAGAATAATCATGCATTCCTTACTTTCGGGGGGACTGCTATAAAAAATAATGATATTCCAAAATCGTTTGAAGTAAAGTGGGAAACATACATATCTCCACATTCAACATGAGAGACAGATTTTTTTTTGTATTTTTGGAGTTATCAAAGTTAGACATTTGATTATTAATTTGACCTTTGCTGTCACATATATTAAATCATTTGCTTTGCTTTGATACGAGTGGATCCGGACGAAATTCCTGTTCCAAGTTCCACGAACACAAATAGATGAAAGGATATATCGATTTCGGATATTGGAAATGAATTTTATTCTCCTTTGCCTTAAACAGTGAAACTTAATTCATTTCGCATGATCATACTTTTAGGAATTTAAGTAATATCGGCACAAAGTTTCTACTGAATTTTTGCAAGATTTGAATATACCCTTGCGAAGATCCAGTGGTACATAAATGCCTGCACAGTCTCTCATCACACTTGTGTACTACTAAAATACCTTATCTATCATAACGTCCTTTTATATGTAAAATTAAAATTTCCATTTTACGGCACATAAGTTGACAAAGAATGCCATTTAAGTAACGTGAGCGTTGTAGGCAGTGTTTACAACTGTACGGGCTCTGACAAAATGAGCAAAGACTTGAACAAAATTAAAGCGGACATCCAAGGTTCCCTTGAATAGCACATTTTTTGTTTGCTTGTTCAGTCAAGTTTAGTACAAGTCAAGTGTGATGCATATTTAAGAAAGTGTGCGATGTAACACAGAAAAGTTGTTTACGGATATGATTTTGTTTTTCTTCAGTGACATAATTTCTAGAGTTCAACATTTCATAAAAATCAAACAGATTCTTCATTTGCGAAATAATTTTCTTCTCCAATTTTATTTGCCAACTCACCCATTTGATTTCATCAATCTAAATCACAATCTAATTTTTTTAAACTCACTCTCGTCTCCACCAAACCCATTTTTAACGCTCATTAAGATTAATAGGGTACCAAATTTGAGCCACTACGAATGAAGAAACGAGTTCATTAAACCTAGTTCATCAACATGACAGAAATAGAACTCCTCTCTCCTTTAGTTGCTTTCGATCGATGTGTTGATGAGCAAGCAAAAAGAGAAGATGACAAGTTAGAAATATACTTTTCGTGAGTGATACTCCTGAAATTGTAAACTCTTTCCTTCCGTGTCCTTCTCATTCAAGTCGAGTGTAGCGTGACTCGTTGGTTTTCTAGATTCTGATGTAGCATCTTATAAATTATTTTTTCCCTAAAACTAAAATTATTTGCCCTCCACGTCATTCTTCCAGTTCTTGAGGTGACAAGCACACAGCACATCACACATGAGAAAGTAAGAAGAAAGAATAAAAGTTTTCGTAATTCAGAGATCCCCTTTCACCCAAAAACATTTTCAATTCTGATCATTACTTATTTCTGCAGACTGAAGGCATTCTCAGCATCCATCACTTGAATCAAGAACTTCGTCGTATTCTCCATCCAGAAAACTTCTCTTCTTCGATCAATATAAAAGTAGATACATTTTTTGCGATGTTCAGGAAGATACAAAAGCTTCCAATTTCTTCCCAAATGTAAATCAATAAAGTCCCATCTTCTTATTGTACAAGTGTACACAACAGGTATAATGCCTATTCCGAATCTACCACAGGTTTATTGTTGATAGCAGCAGGCAGGAATGAACGTATTATGCAAAATTACTGCGGAGCGCACCCAATGAAACAGACTAATGATACGTACTTAACGTGAATCTAGATACTAACAAGTATCACCTGAGAAGTACATATATTTTGAGTTTAAGTCTACTCCTCCTCTATCAATTTCCATCATAATTTTCTTTCGTAACTGATTAATCGATACGCTTTTATCACACATTTAGTCCATCGGCTCAGCAGTATCACACCGTATTTGGTTCTAATGAGTGTAGCGGAGGAAGTGAGAAACACAAAGTGGTCATTAATCAAACCTTGTACAATGTATGTTACCCGCAAATAAATGCAACATTATTCAAGGTATTTTCTCGAAAGAAACAAATGGAGCAGAACGAAGTGTGTTAGTTTGAGCAGAGTACATAGTTTTGACTTCATGCTTTCATGCCTTTCTTTGAATGCGCACTTTTGGATATAGGCGCTCTCATATTATGAGGAACAATGTGAAATTAATCCATCAACGAAAACGCTTACAATGCAAAAAAAGTGCTCTTTCTCTCTCTCAAGCCATTCCATATAATTTCCATACAACTTTTCCTCTTTCATTTTTCTCTCTGCCAGTATGGCGCCGGTGGCGTATACCACCACACAAAAAGGAATAGTGTAGGCATTGATTTAAGTATTTGCCGTTCAAAACCGGAAACAAAGACGTCAAGCGATTTTTCACTGTACGTCACCTTGTCAGTTTCTCACGAAAAATTCTTGAATGACTTTTCTATTATATCTAGAGCTTTCTACTTCCAACTTTAGGTATACTAGTACCTTACAGGATTGATGCCATTTATTCTCTCTCGTTTACCATTTTTCTGCAAACTTCAGGTAAATCAGGTCTCTGGAAACCTGTTCCACGAAAGTAGTTTAATGTCATCGATCAGCGGCTCAACTAGTTGTTAGAGCGGAGAGAGTGCATGTTTTGTTCTCGAAGAAAAAAGTAGCATGCACACTCTCTCCTTCCCTCCCATTTCGTGAAAAGTAGGAAACCAGGTGAGTTTTTCTACACGTAGCATCATCAACATTTTGTGTTAAAAGAGAAACCCGCCGCAACTACCTTTTTTCTATATAAAAAAGACTGGTGTGGTGCAGCATACACACACACTCTTTTATGATGTTTCTTTGCTCGCAGATTTACGCAGTACGATCTAAATTTGGCACGAGAACGGTAGAAACGCGAGAAGAGTTGTAAGAAACCTGTGAAAAAATCAATAAATGAGAGCTTACATTTAACTTGTTCCGTTATGTTGAGTAAAGTAGAGGTACGAAAAAACGAGGAGCTTACTCCATGTACATCATACATGTAACCCAAATCCTTAAAAAACTCAACGTCTTCACGCTAAAAATGTTTTTCTTCCGAGGAGCATTATTATTTGCATAGGAAACAGGAATGGAAGAAAAGGATGGAATCAAGTATTTATCAGAATAAAATATTACAAGTGAAGAGGATAAGCACTCCTCCAGTTGCAGTTTTTACCTTGTTTCCTAAAAGCTCTCATCTCAAACTCTCTCGCTTCCACGTTTCGCTCTGTACAACTGCGTACCCTCGTGTTGACGTGTACACACACACACCTCTTTTTTCCCAAAATGGAAACAGTTGAGAGCTTACGGAAGTATGAGTGCATATAGTGTTTGTGTTATGTTATGTTTTTTGTATAGGAAAAAGTTTAGGTACATGCTATTTTCATTCTCCCCTACTTTCACCACATGAATGTTACATGTTTCTTTTTTGCAATGCAGTATGCGTATTTCCCCTTTCATCCGTAAATGGAAATCGTGTCACTTACTCAGGTTGATAAAGGGTTTGTAGGAAAAAAAGACACACTCTCTCTCACACAGTCTCACAGTCGCAGTCACTCATGTGCATAAAGAATGTACCGATGTTGGAATCCTTTCGTACGGAAATGGAAATCAATGGTGATTGAAAAATCGCGTGTCATTGATACAAACAAGGTGAAATGTATTTCCGAGGGAGTATAGTGCACAATTTTCCCCCTTCTTCTTCTCCTCCAAATAGCAAACAAAACACGCACATACAGAGAGAAGAAAGCTCATTTCTTTTAGTTTGAGAGAGAGGGTTCCCTCATGTCGTCTTCCTTTCCGTCACACAGTTCCTCTCCAACTTTCCACTTTGGGAACGGGGAGAAGAAGGGGGAAAAAGTAGCACAAGAAGAGTGGCAGGGTCTAAAAGTTGTTCCCCTTGGATGTTGATCCTCTATTCGATTACCGTTGCAATCTTCCACTTTCCGAATGGGACATAGGACGAATTGTATGGGTACGGCAGAGAGGCCTAGACACTTGCACAAAAATATAATGTGAACGTACCAATAAATCTGCAAAAAAGGGGACCCCTTTTTATTTGTATGGATGTAGGCAAGTCGGGATATTGCAAAAAAAGAGGCGAGCGAGCGCGTGTGCTCATGTGTACAGTGTACTCTTATTATGCATTACGTTTTTCGGAACGTGTGAACTGTAGTAATCGTAAATTACTGCTTTTGATCACAGCTGGGGGCCCTACTGCATTAAAGAAGTAGGTAGAGAGACGGAGAGAATATTTTTAGATTTCGCGAGTTACAAAAGAAAACTTTTTTTCTACTTCTTCTCTCCTCCTCTTGATTTAGGAGCACAACTTCAACAGGGTATACTATTGATGTGAAGGGAAATCGGTGACGAAGGTTAACTGCTCCATTGTGCCTGGGAAATGTGAGACGGAGGAAAATTTACGATTTTACTTTTCCTCTCGAAATTGGATTGTACTTTCTAATAACTATCACCACCACCACCACCACGCTCTCTGAAGTCTGTAGTATAAGTTGTGCAATATGAGATGTATACGTAACTCCCATTTTACGCATAACACATAAAAATCATTATTATAACACACATATTGCAAGTTGCCGACGATATATACGTCCCCTTCTGTTCCTCTCTCCTCAAGTTTCTAATGTTATGATATTGGAGCAATTTAAGATTTTAAATAACTTTTTTCCGGACCAGGATGGCACACAGCAGTGGGCTGCGAGAGAAGGGAGAGAAAGCATGTTTAATTCAGTTCCATATATTATTGATTTATTGTTTTAGAGGTATTATATTACTTGGATGCCCCAGGAGCGGAACACAGATACATCTTGTTTTTTCCTCTCTCTCATCTAAAAATAAACGAGTGGGAGAGCAAAGAGTTTTTTTGCGAAGATTTCCCACCAGTTTATATTAGAATATTATGACCATCTCCCCAAAAATATTTCGGGTTTCATCACTTCCCATAACTCGAAGGGTAGTTAAGTTCATGTAGAGAGTTCACATATAGTCTCGTGTGCGTGGTAATATACAATTTTTTTGATGAAAGTTTTTCTCGTGTTGAAAACTTTTCTTCAGAAAACTGTGAATACATCAGAGCCAAAGCCAAGTGCAATAGCTTTGTTAAGCAACTCATCTCTTCTCATAGAATTCCTCTTACTACTTCCCTGAGTGAAGTGAAGCAGGTATACGGCAAAATATATACTTTCTGTGGAAAGACGACAGTTTCTGCACTATATCCCTGTGGAATACCGAGCTTGCCAGTAGTGTATCCAAGATAAAAAATCTCATTTTTCTAACTTGCTCTTGCTCCCCTCATGTGAAGTAGACACAATGCCTTTCTTCAACTTTTTTTCACTAGAGAAAATTTTCAAAACTTGAGCAACCGTAAAAGAAAGTTTGCAATGTCATTTCGTGTACAATCTGAAGAGAGATAGGATGAAGATGAGGACTACAAAAATTTCCGTCTCATCTGAGGAAAGATGATAGTTTAGTTTAGGAGAGAGAGAGATGCTCTCGTTCCTGTGTACTTTAGCCAGACAAACATGGGAAATTAGTATCGACCGCGGGTTTATATTGCGTACACAAAGGGACACTGACGTATGAGAATTTAATAAAACATAACTTACGTAACGGCGCAGATGCGTACTATGACACTTCTTGGTGGGCCTGAACGGGAACAAGCTTAAATGATACATATAGATGTGGCGAGCATGTTTATTGCAGTACATCAAAGGTTAATTTGTTAACTGGCTAAACTCACACGGCATATTCCATCGGACTATACACCTTACGATTTATTTAAAGAACATTCAGAATCTTCTACGCGATACAGATGTATAATTACGACGTCACTAACAATTTGCAACTAAACTCATCAAACAGAATTTGTGTACAGGTTCGCCACATGGTTTTCGATGTGATAAATGTAAGGAATTATTATTTACGAGAAGATATTTCGGTTCATCATAATTAGTAAGATTTTACGCTGTAATATTGCAATTGTTAGAATTGCAAACAATAGAGTGCAATGTAATATTATTATGTTTATGTGTTTTATTAATACCCCATACCTGTGAAGCTATCGTTTCACCGTATACTACAACAAATGAAAACTCGTTATGTGTGCTTCGCCCACACAGGTTTCCCGCTGTAAACCATCTCGTGCAATTATCCATTCCTAATTCTATTGACCTTAATTGAATTGTTCCCATTTCTTTCTACGTTTTGATACGTAGGCCGTAGAACCATACATAGATGCCCAATGCCAGTACCAACACAGTGCTCATGCTCACAATATAACCTACCTGAAATTCAAATACTGGCAATGTGTTGTTATGCAATGCATGCATTGTTATTGTTAGAAATGTAGGTAAGTAGTATAATCTTGGCAGTTGCAAGCATGTAAGGAAAACAAGGATTGCTATCAAATTACCTGTTTCGCTATTGCATGCGCATGCATGTATAAACCACTTTGATTTACATTGAAGGCTTATTTCGCATGCGAACTGGGGAAAATGAAGAAATAAGGCAAAAGAAAAGGGTAGCTAGAGAATCATAAGAGGTTATAGTAGGTCATTTTATTCGAGTTGAGGTAAGTTTTATCACAGTTATAGCTAGATTCAAAAAACCCTATCTGTTAAACAAAATGATTGTATCTGAATATTTTAGAAAACTTTTAGGGCTTGGAAATAAGTCATATTTGTAGTCATTGAAAGTAGAACCGAAATATTTCTTTGGACTAGCTATATAAAATGTGCTGCCTGTAGTTAATCCGAGATTTCTATCCTTTTAATCACTTGATGCTCTCTTCCTCACCTGGAGATCCATTCCAGTTGGAATAAATCCAAAAAAAGGGGTGTTAACACCGATATTAGTATAGAATGGAGAGAAGTAATGCACTATATATGCAGTTCAGAATTGATCATGACCTCTTTTAAAGGACGCAAAACGTCTCATTAATTAATTGCTTTCTTTTCTTTAATTCAAGAATTCCAATGAAAAATTCTTGTAATCATACACAATTAGATTGAGCTGGGCCCAAATGTGTAAACACCTCAAATTTGAATCAAATTTATACTGGAAAATTGACAACAAAGTAACAGAAAAGTGTTGTGTATCCATTACAATGTTTTTGAGTCGAACATAAGTTTTAGATATAAAACAAATTTGTATTCATGGATGCATTGAATGTTGAATGACAAAGAAGAAGCGGTTTTTACATGCATTGAATCAACCTAAAGACCATCCATAGTTCTTTTGTAGTTTCACTTTGAAAAAGTGGAGACAAAGGCAAGATTTTCACTTTATATTACCTGTCTCACCACACCACCGTACGTAGACTGAGCACACAATTTACATATTACAAAGAGGAAATACACCTATTTTTCACAGATCGAGTGAGGAGAGTGATGTATGGCCATATTTTCCTTTCATCTATAAAAAGAAATTCCCCACACTCTGTATCGCCTTTGTGTGTTCCCAAAAAACTACAATTCTCTTTCTCGCTTCCTGTCGTGATGTCGTCTCGTCGTCCGTTATTCTTCTGCATGTGGTTCTGAAAGCAACTTCCTTTTCTCAACAAAATATAGCACTGCGCTTATATATGCTCAACTCATGTTTCACACGAGAAAAGGTAGTGCCACAAAGTGCTTTCCTTCACGTCCACATACGCGTATACATTTTGACGGTTTTTTTCTCCACACGTTTTCTCTCTCTCGACTGTGACAGAGAATCATATGCAAACGAGTAGTTTTGTCAAGGAACACATTATACAGTTTCGTACGATGAAATATATTTTTTTACCGTTTTTATGGATTTCTATCTCTGTTAGCTTATGGTTTGGGCATAGTCTTCTTGGACAAAACTCCAAAGGACTGGTGAATGCGAATCCAGCGTACGACAAAGTGAAGAAATCTAGATGGATGGGTAGATACCAGACAAGTTGACTCTGATACATGTAGTCTCCCTAAATTTGCGTATATATTTGCATGAGACAATCCCACAACGAAAGGATGTAGGATGCTGGAAGATGGAACATAAATAGTGTAATGTTGAGAAAATCGACTCTCTCCTCCATCCATCCTCCGTTCCATAAAGATAAGACAAGTCATCCATGTATAATGCATGCAAGCTGAATGAAAAAAGGGAAGAACTGTGTTTTTAGCCTTGGTCGCCTTCTTCTATCCTCAAACTCAAAATATTTAGGTATGAGAGAGTACGGTCGACGCAGTTATGATTTCTTTGGAGAGAGAGAGGAGACACACACACGCTCACTTTCATCCAGGTGAACGGACGAGAAGGATGATTTCCCTTCGTACACGTGATATTCTGACATTTTCATGACCAACTCTCTAGAATAAAATATTTACGAAAAAGTTCTCTCTCCCTCGCTACTGCGTAGTGCTTTATATCCCTTCAGGATTGTGAACAAATGTAGAAAGGGAAAGTTACGAGAGGAGAAAGTTAGAGTGTAGACAAGAATAAAGCGTAGATTGAAAAAACTAAAAACAGAGCAGCTTATCGGCCCTTTCCCTGAGCAATATTCCTAAGGATTTTTATTATTTTTATATTGTTTTCGTATAATGCATCTTATCCCGGCTAGTCTAGTCTAGTCAGTAAAAGAAGTGTCTCCCCTCCCACTCACAATTGGAAAACAGAAGAAAAAACAGGCGATAGATATGTATATACTTTTGCATCGCATCACAGGCAAAGAAGAAGCCATCAGCCCAAGAGACAAAAAATGGGATGATAATTGATTTTCTTCGTATTGTCCCGTGATGGAGTTAGCCGAATGGCAACAACATGCAGTCATTCACTTTGCCCTCTATCATTTTCTCATGAGATAAAGCAGAACACATTCTCGTGTCTGTTGACTTTATCAGATTGAATGAGATTCAGTGATTACCACAATAAACTTTTCCCTTGTTTTCTCTTCCTCTCTATTCGCTCTCTTTCTCTCCGATGTTCTCAGCCAGTTTCAGCGTATGTATAGGTTGCACTCATTCCGCCCCGTTGTGGATCAAACGGTGTAGGATTAATCAGCCATGAAATCTAATCGACAGCTCTTGAGCTCTAGGGATACATAGCAGACAAAACAAAGAGGAGAGAGAGAGAGAGAAGATAGACGAATAAAGTAAAGGCAGAGGGACAAAAATACAAGATCTGAATGTGAAAGGTTTGTACTATTATGTAATGTTACAAAAGACAGAGAGAAATATATATATGTATATATATATATATCGATTTTTCAGATGGGAGCTTTTAAGCTGTTAGCATAGGACAAGAGAAAATGACCAATCAGTGGACTTTGCCCTCGAATTCAGATACCGCATTACATAAAACCGTGAGAAGAGTAGCAAATGTGTGGGGTTTCGTGAAAAAATATAGAGAAAAAGTGTATTTGCTGAAGAAGAAGAAAAAAAGAAGAAAACTTTCCTCCTTTTTTATCACTAATTCTGATCATGCAATTTGCCAAAAGCAGGAAGAAGAAAAGAGTGGCTAAAAATATCACGAGGAAGGTTCCTTTCTCAGGGAATAAACTAGTGGAGGAGCAGACATAAATATTCGAGTGGAATGGATGGAATACATGAATAGAGATCGTGGATAGGCATATACTCGCATGAGACTAAAAACTTGGTCCAACCAAAAAGTGCTCTGCCAGACACACACACTTATAGAGTACGTATTTTTGTTATACTGATGCCAGTGTAAATCTAATCCTTGTCGTAATTTTCTCTTTCACTTTTCTTCATCCTCTCTCTCTTTCTCTCCTTTGCTATTCATATGGGAATGCTGCCGTCATCGTGTTTGTCTGATTCTGAATTTTTATCAGAAGAAAGAAGAAGTGAAACCCATTCCCGTAAAAAATACACTGGTCAGGTCACACTTAAGTACTTGAGCTGAGGCACAAAGTGGTAAAATGCATGTAGCAAGTCGTACTATAAATATACTAATGACTTTCTTTTTTACTAATCGACTACAGCCACACAGAGTGTATACAGATAGTACGTATAGTTGTAAATTGAAGGTCGCACCAGAGAAAGAGTTTTCTGGTGTATTTGATGCATTAGGCGATTTTCTTCTCTTCCGGCGCGCTATTTTTATCCTGCGTATCGAGTGATAGATACACTAACCGCAGAGCGCAGCACACATCTGCTTGTGGCCACTTCAATTAGGGGAAAAATCATCGGAAAGAGAAAGCGATCGCATTATCAACGAGGTCAAGTATATGCATTATACCTACCATGTGAAAGGCAGTAATGGGCGGAGAGGGCTGCGTGAATGGGAGTTCATAAAGGAAATCTAGGTGAAAGATGGAATATATTTTTTTTGGAGTAAATATATTATGCGGTGAGGTAACGTAATGATACGTGGCAGCCAGAATATATGCATAACGTATCAGAGTAATTCAATTCAGAAATAGATGCTGACTTTATGTGAAAAGCGTTGCCTTTTTACTCGACCGAATTAGATATAAATTCGGTAAGTCATTTTGTTCGTGAAACATTCTGAGAAAAATAAATGGAAAAATGTACACAAGCCTGTCAACAGTGGGAATTTGATATAGGCATATTTATATCAAGTGAAAATGATGAGTGAGTGCAAAGGAGGTAAAATATTTTTTTTTTCCACATCACTCTTCCACGTGCAATTTTTATTCTCATTTCTACAAACTTCACCACATGAGTGCTAATGGTGGGGGTGGGTATAAAACACGTCAACTTCTTCCGGTCTGATTTCATAAAAAATCATTCCTCTTCTTCGCGCACCAAACTGGGTTAAGGCTAAAATTAGGAGTGAATGAAAATGGGCACAGAGTCTATAGCCCCTTTTCCTCCTGGTGGGGGTCGCGTGCTATTCCCATTTGCTGGACTTTTGGTTTATTTAGCATACATATTTTTTTCTCCTCTGACCATAAGCTTGCGAGGAGTTGGACTGGACACACTCTCAATTCATGGAGAAAAGTGGCCTTCTCGTTATCCAACATTCTCTATTCATAACACAAAAAATCTCAAGTTTAGCATTGACTTTTTCTTCTCCATTCACAAAAGACTTTACTCCGGTGATGTGTGGTAGAAGGTCGCCCGATTCTTATTGATGTAACAAAAAAGGGAAACCTGAAAAAAATGGTGCATTTCACTTGTGCCATTATTGCATGATGGCACTACGCTATACATACATCGAGCTTTTAGACTTATGAAGAGAAATTGTTATTGCGATAGTTTTTGCTGTGCTACTCAAAGCATCAAAATTAACTGCATTATATACGATCCGAGTGAGTAAAAGTAGAAATGTGTATAACATAACCTTATTCAATGTTGTCCATACCACTACCAACCACCACCATGTGTGTGCTACATTCATATACTTACTATACATGGTCATTCTACCTAGACATGGGAAAAAAGGCTCGAATTTTCGAGCAGCTCGAGGCTCGATCGAGCTCGATCGAGCTCGAGTCGAGCTCGAGCCGAGATTTTATTATTATGTCGAGCTTCGAGCGAGCTCGAGCTTTACTGGAGGCTCGAAAAAACTCGAAAACACAACGTATCTTCTATTTTTATGCTCGTTTTTGCAATCCTATGTATAGTTTTATCATAAAAACACAAGCATAAAGATTTTTCGTACAATAAAGTACAATAATTCAGCGTATATGTTGTGTTTTAGTGCCTCTAGTCCCGTGCCGCTCTTGCTCTATGGCCGTCTTCATGCGTAAAAATCTTGTTCGAGCTTTTTCGAGCTTTTCGAGCTTTTTACCCGCCAGAGGTCTTCGAGCTTTCTTCGAGCGAGCTTTTGACCATGAAACTTTTCTCGAGCTTTTTTCGAGCGAGCTTTTCAGAATTCTCAAAATTCCCATGTCTAATTCTACCCATAAAACGCTTCATTTATGTGTGATGACAAGTTTTTTTTTCGCGAAAGAAATTTTTTGTGAAGGGAGGGGAAACGAACGATCCTTCCTTTTCTTCCTTGTCCAGTAGTCTTTTTTTCTCTATTTGTAAGGAAAAGGAACGTACACACACAAGCTACTTTAATATACAATGCATGTCCACGTATTGGTACAGGAGGAAAAGGGAAGAGCAACTCTCACATTTATTTTTTTCTTCTTCTCTCCGAATAGCAAAAGCCTTAAATATGTGAGGTGGTTGAGAAAGAACAAGTTTGGTCAAGTGTGGCAAAAAAAGAAGAAACTTTTCTCTACATCGTTTCCCTTCCTTTTCTTGTGAAAAACGAGAAGACAAAATCTGAGAGTGGAGAGAGAGAGAGAGAGAGAGAGAAAGCTGCGTAGAGAAAAGAGAGGGATCGAGTGTGTGCTCTCTCTCGCTTCTTCCTACTCGAGCATTCATAGCAGTTTTTATAATGCCCATGTATATTTAATAAGGGAGGATATTACACGTATTCCCCTGCTGCTGCTTCTTCCTCCCAGTTCATTGGCTTTTTTTCTCCAGATTGGATGAGAAGGAGGGAGAAGGCATCAATTGCAGAACGCAACAGAGGTCAAAACTATAGTATGGGATGGAGAAAGTATATAGGCGTCTAGGAAAATATTATGAAAGATGAAGCATACATAAAAGTATTAGATATTGTAGCACCACACCACCATCACCAGTCCACCACTCCAAAAGCTTCCTTCATTCCTTCGGAAGGGAACGTGAGATGAGAGTCATGACATCAAAAGACTAAAAAAAACCTGGGAACTGCCACTATCCCACTTGCTTCATCTTTTTTTTTGTACAGCAAGAAGCATATATATGTGGTAATCATAGTGGCTAAAGGGCACAAAAAATGTATTACAGGAGGCAATGCAATTCGATAGATACGTTCTCCCCATTTTTACCCTGTAATATTCTCTCTCTCTCGCAAAAAAAACTACTACTTGGTTGCAATAAGGATAGCTCCGCATTATTCCACTGGACTTGGGGAGTCATAAGAGGAAAATTGTCAGCAGATAACGTGGCCATTCAAGTCAGATTGTATTTTGATAACTTGGCGAAAAAAAATCTGGGAAGCGTACATTTGCTCATTTTGCCACACTGAGAAGAAGAGAAGAAAAAAATCCCGTTTCACATTCCATATTCAAGGAACGATTCTGACTCTCGCTCTGCGAGAAAAAGAAGAAAGTAAAAAAGGAATGAATGGATGGGAAAGCGGTGCACATAATAAGTATACCCCCGGTCGTCGTCGCTTTCCTCGCGAAAGAAGATGCTTAACTTTACTCTTCTTTCCAGTCAGTTTTTCCCCTTTTCCTCCCCATATCCTCCGTTATATTATTGAAAACATAAAAGGAAGTTAAAAAAAGAAGAGGAGAAATCTTGAAGAACATTCAGGGTAATTTTCCTTTGCTCCAGTCAAGCGAAACAATTTTCAGTGTTAGAAAAGTACCTTTTCAGTGGACGATCTAAATTGTTCTCTTGTTAATGTGGAGGAGACGAAGGCCTCCTTCTTCCTCATTTCTATTCTCTTTCATGACCATACGCTTTCCAAAGAAGACTGTTTCTGATATTTTAGAACGGGAATGGGAACGAAAGAGGGAGAAGAGAACCATGCTGCTCTTTCGCATTGAATTGAACAAGTGTCATAACCAGAAGAAAAGAGATATCTTTTGAAGCTGATTCCATTCCTCCCATTATGCTCTCTTCTTCTAAAATCAGAGTCACTCACTTGTGAAATCGTGGCAATATTAGTGTAAGCCAAAAAAGTGACCAATAGATCATTCGTTTATGGAATTGACATAAAATGTAACTTGATATTTGCAGAAAATGTATTACTAATTGAAACTAACTTTCTTGTCTACAAATAATGCTTTAATCATAACCAAACTATCAAGAACATAACAAGCTTCTTCGACAATCTCATCTTATCTGGACACCATAAGATCTATATTCATAAGCGTATTTAAGTCAAAAATAAATTTAATTCTTACGGCGGCCAAAATATGCACTTCCTTGACATGTTTTTGTGTTCACAGTGTCTCTGTCAGTATGTGTGTCTGTAGTCGTCCAGTGTGGGCTCTCATCCGCCCGCACTCTATGTTTGTGAAGAATCGAAACTGTTGCAAGAGTCGATGTATACGATGATCTCCTTTTGTACATTCATTATTTCACACAGAAACTCCATTATGGCTCTTACTTCACATCGCGCCTATCAAAAACGAGCGAGATGTGGTTGTGCTCTTCCTTCTCACGTTTCGCGACATTACTGCTCTCAAGCAACCCATCGAGGCGGAGGACTCGAAGGGGACGAGTACGCTTTACAGTAAGCTCCTTTCCAATCAACTTATTATTACTTGATCCAATTACTAATGATGTGACTTACTACCTCCATAATAATTATGAGTCTTATTATGTATAGTATTTATATGGAGGTGTGCATATCATTAACACTTATTCTTATATGGCATTTATGTACAACTCCCAATTTTTTATTCCTATTTTTTCCAGGTCTCAGCAAATTCGCAAAACTCGCTCGATCCGTCACCCGCAGTCGTTCAGTCCTCGCCTCCCAATTTTCCTCGCATATCCCCGTAGTAAAGGAGACTTCCAAGCAGTCCAATCTTGCTCATGTAAGCAATATACCACACAAAAAATAAAAATATGAGGAAGAGGAAATGATGGTTGATGGTGATTAACAAGGGAAATTGTTATGTAGATCATGATCTTATTGTTCACGTTTGTTTTTTATTTGTTTTTCCTCTCTCGCCCCCGAAAAAAAATCCACCACCAAATCTTGTGGGAACGGAAACGAACGGTGGTCCTCTTTATCTTATTTCATTGGGGGATTATTATCACCACAGATGATGAGCCTGAATGCCGATGTCTTGCCGCAGTATCGTCAAGAAGCACCAAAGACTCCTCCACATATACTTCTCCATTATTGTGCCTTCAAGGCGATATGGGATTGGGTAATTCTCTGCCTGACTTTCTACACAGCTATAATGGTGCGTTACTGTTACTCTGATTATTGAATTGAATGTGCGAATGATTGTAAATGTATTTATTTTGTCGCTTTTACTTATGACTATTTTCAGGTGCCCTACAACGTTGCCTTTAAGAACAAGACATCGGAGGATGTGAGTCTCCTCGTCGTTGACTCCATTGTGGATGTCATCTTTTTCATTGACATAGTTCTCAATTTTCATACTACTTTTGTGGGACCTGGCGGTGAGGTTGTCTCCGAACCCAAAGTTATCCGCATGAATTATTTTAAGTCTTGGTTCCTCATTGATCTCCTCTCTTGCCTTCCTTACGACGTGTTCAACGCATTCGACCATGATGAAGACGTGAGTTCAATTTTTTTTCTTATACTCAAATTCTCTCTGCTTCTATTCTGCTGCTTCATTCTGTTATGCACGCGGCTTTGACTGTTAAGCCCCCCTTTTTGCTTCGCTGTACACCCTGTTCCTGTTCACTTCATCGCTCCATACATGCACACTTGGCTTTCTCCGACCGACACTACTAATTATTCATGGTACGTTTGACACATCTTCACCTTGCCGTCATCAGCCCTGATGCTTGCACAGAGGGGCTTAAGCGTGTTACTCTCGACGAAATTCAACGAATTTTCACCAAGAAGCCATTCTCAGACATACATGCTGAAAGACACGTAGCGTAAACCTTTTGACAAACAGACAACTCTGAGAATAAATCGCTCTCCAAAATAAGTATTTGCCAGGATTGCGAAATAAATACTCAATTCATAAAACTTTATTTATGAATTGGTGTCTTGTAAATGAAAATAAAAAAAGTTTTCCTTCTCGGAAGCAACCTTCCTCCAGGAGATTCTCCCGAATTTAAAGTAAATCAAGCGAAATTATTATCGCCACGTTTTCCTTTTTAAAAGGGCACAATGCACAAAAGAGCTATTAGTCTACGAGAGGAAATTTATGTTTTAATCATCATGATCACACCCAGTACAAAAAAACTCTTTATTATTCATTTATAGATTTCAACCAATTTCCTCTTGCGCACCACACCGGGTATCACTCCCTTTATGCAAAGTTATACTTGCTTTTAAAGCGTTGATTACTTTTTATGTGTTTTCCCGTTCCCTTTGAGAGAAAAACTTTTTTTTCCACATCAACTGAAAGAGAGAGTAAACTTTTACTCCCGTGCTCGGCAACTAGTTAAGCATCCTTTTGCAGATGCATATCGCGTTCCTTAATTTCATGAAGGAATTTCCGAATAATAAAAATCCAATTGGCCTGATTCTTCCAGTTCTCTCTATACATTGCAACTTCTCTCTCCTGCTAAAACAGATAGAGGGTTCAAGTTGAAAGAGAGCAAGAATATATTTATATATCTTCTCTACCGTGTGGAAGTGTATACGTCGTTAGCAACTTTCCCCCATGCGTATCCCTCATTCACTCTCTCTCTCACCAAATATTTTCCTTTTTCTCACCATCTCCCCTGAGAGTCCACTTTCCATTAACCTAACTTAGCACATTAAAGCATTGAAAGAATAAAAGTGGGTGAATGGGAAGTGGCTTCTCAAAGTTATTAAGACTCCATCCGGATCCTGTCTTCATATAAATGTATTTAGTTTCCCAGAACTTGTGTATAGGTATCCACTTTTACTTGAAAAAAAGTTAAGTTAATAGCATTCATTGTAATCATCATCATCGTCATCATCATCCTAGTATGGAAGAATGTATACACATGTATTACACATCGTCCTCCTGTCTCGTCTACCTATACACCCAAATAATGCTCACAAGTTGATAGTCTCGTTGGAGGGAAAGGTGTGGTATAATATATAGTATTCATAGGAGGTGACCGGCTTAATGTCTTCACCATGATATAAAAGTCCAGTGGAAATCACTCAGTTTTTACGACTAAGTTTTCTCCCAATTCCTCTTCTTAGATTTAGTGCTGAATATGTAAGCTAGGCTGGAAGAAGAAGAGAAGAAAAAACTGCTTCAATGGAAAGTTGTGTTTGGGAAGATAAAAATACCTTCTCTTCTCTTTCCCTTGTTCCTCCTTCTTACAATGATATACGAACATACGTAGCGTGAGATACTCTTTTTTTCCCGACTCCTTTCATTGGCAAGGACTCTTCCCTTTCGGATAAATTGGAGTTTACTACCTCTCTTCTTTTCTTTCTTTTTTTACTCCCTTAATATCTTCCCGTGTGGATGCTCGCCTCTTATATATCATTCTCCTTTTCTCACACTTTCCCCCTCTCAAAGGAGTCTTCTTTTTATATAATGTTGTCTTTTAATCTTGTGTCTACATCGATTCCACGTACGTATACACACACGTATATGGCGATCACACACAAAACCAACTTTTTCCTCCTTTGTTAAGGAAAAACGGGACGATGAAGCGTATTACATAGTTTGTAAGCAGCAATAATACCAAATGCCAAACTGGGCCAACTTGATCAGAAGAGAAGAGAAAAAAGATGTGTTTCATTAATTTAGTCCCAAAAGGATCCGCACATACGGAGCTATAGTTCTCCTCTCTCCCCTTTTCAAGTTCGGATAAACCACAGACAGACAAAAGGAAGTTGTATCCGTTTTGTAGTTGCGATAACGAGAATCTCGCTGCTGAGCCTGATAAGGTGCTCCTGCTACGTCTATTGACGACTTGCTCATATTGTAAAAGTCTAGATTCGAGCGGAGAAATTACTAGAAGCTTCATTTTCTTAACTAATTCATCGTGTTTCTTTTCAAGAGCTCTTCACAATGTCACCAGACCACTCACCACAGTCCCGATACTTGAAGATTGTCATGAAAATTCCGTGTAGTAATTATATTCTCATCCTCTGCTCTGATATCGGGTCCTTGTACGAACAAATACGACTTGTACCCATGAGCTTGAGATAAGATTCGTTGAACCTGATCTTCCTTTTTTAGAAACAAGTATTTTTAGTGTAGACTGCCGAACTTTTTATCAGACTAAAAACGTCACAAGTAAAATATGCATACCCATAGGCACCTCGGAAGGAATTTTGGGAAGCTAAAATGGGTTTAACCCTTAATGGCTAATGGGAAAGCTGAAAAGAGAAGAATGTGATCGATACACAGAATATATATATATTTATGTATCCAGAAAATAAATATGTATTCCTATTCCATTCTTTCCATTTAGTATTTTCATACCTATTAACTACCTAGTGTGTATATTTTTTGTGAAATGACATTTTTTATGGAAGTGCACAATTCTGGTAGGTACTCCATGTTTAGCTACATTACTGGGCTTCTAACGGGTTTCCTGGGATTAGGGGAGTAATCGACATCACTACTCCTGTCATCGCTCGTGGTAGACATTTTTTTCTGACAAAAATAGCACACATATCATCATGCCACATCGGAAGGAATGCGTGAAGAATGGGTAACTCAAGAGAAAAAAAGTCGACTTGATTCTATTTGCTGCGCACTTCAATTCTTTTTTGCTCCCTATATATTCTCCTCCTCCGAAGCACTCACTCTCGTTCTCCATCACAGTTATGATTTTTATGTTTGATGGAGCTGATAGAATCTAATGCAATAACAGGAATATCCATACATTACTTTCACTCGCTTCACCAGTGATATGTGTATTTATTGCTACTTCCAACACATAAACATGTTCCCAAGAGAGCTCTTGCAATAGGCCCATTTCCTCAGAATGGGCAAAACAATATGCTTTATCCCATCACTTACACACATCAACTTATGTCGGAGGAGTCTACAACATCTCTCCGAGAGTGACTTATAGATTCCACTTGATCCAGAGAGAAGAGAATAGAAGCAAAAAAATGCAGCGACTATATATATCCTCGTGTACATATACTATGACTATTATGTGCGTACGTGGAAAAAAATCACTCCTTTTATGAATATTCTTGTTGTTTGCCATTGGCATGTATTATTTTCGGATCTTTTATGCATTCCAACTATCCATCCAATTCCATGCTTCCTCTTCTCAAGAAGAAAAAAGTTCACTTTTTTTAGACCAGTCAATAGCTCCATAAAAACCCTTTTTCCTGTCGTTCATTCCGATATGGACCTTAAGCACCTCTTGACGTCTGCCAATTTTTTCCTCTTCTCTGCCTGTTGACATCAACTGACACAAAAGGTAAAGCATCATTATTTACTTCGGAGAAAGTGTAAACCCAGAAAAGTGAATGATTCAAAAAAAGCCGAGATGAGGCGAACATAAAACTGTTTTATTTATTTATTTGTATTTTTTCCACTTCCACCTACAAAGCAACTAAATATCCCCTTACATGAAAGAATACATTTTTTTTGCTGCTGAATAAAGATTGAGATTGAGGAGAGTTCTTGGAAGACAACACAGGAAGCAAAAAGGCTCATTTTTCATTGGAGAGAGATAGGTTTTGTCCGAAAAAATATGTATTCATTTTTTTGCATTATTTTCACTGACAGCCAACAGAGCGAACACTTATCTAATGTAAAAATGTATAAAGAAGAAAAAATTATTTCCTTTGTAAAGACTGCCTATTCTTGGTTCCGCAAGTCCCTCTAGAGAAACGAAAGGAGTGAAAAGGACGTATGTAATGCGTTTAATAGGACTATTCAGTTTCAGCGAGATAACTTTTTGAGGACAATGGTTGTGCAACACAGGGCAAAAATATACAAAAAAGTAGATATCTGTACGTAGTCAAATGTGCACTCCCTTCATTTTGGTGGAAGTGTGTGTGCTGCTGGTGGAAAATATAATAGGAATAAAATGTTGAGCTTGTTATGGAAAAATGATGTAGATGCGAGATGTAGCAATTCGTGGCTTGGCCCAAGCTTTTGTGCACAAGAGAAAGTAATTCTTGCTTCCAGCTCAAGTATGTTATCACGCTGGAGAAAAAAGGCGGAATAAAATGTGTATCTTAGTTTATCAGTAAGCAGAGCACGATACTTTGGCCTATTCGAGCAGCAAAGTTTTTTTGTCTCTCTCTCTCTCTCCTTTATTGAAGGGGTCCATATTACGAGGATGGAGAGGTTTCTGGAGAGAAAGAGAGTGAGTGAGAGGAAATTTCGCGTTCTCTTTTTTGCCCTGTTTCGAGTGAAAAGTGGGATGTTGATGCCAGATGCTGTGTTGGTCCCCCATTTTTGTCTACTTTCCGTTGGCTACTTTGGTGCCCGGTTTGTAGGACCACACACACTACACTGACATGCAGTGTATGAAGTTATCCAGAAAATGTGCTCTTGTTTAGAAGAGGAGAGAGCGTATGGTGCGGGTGAGCTCTGGAGACAAAATCGTTGTGGATGTGTGGAATATTGTTATTTACTTCGAGAGCAGGCTATTTTGTCCTCTTCTCTCGAGTATAACCCACACACGATCATCAAGTATATGAAGCGGAAATATATACGGATAAATATAGGAAGAGATTGAAGGTTGACCAAAATAAATCGACTTTCTCCGTGATCGCAAAGTTGTCCATGTTTCACTTGCACCCAGATTGTCGGAAGAAGGATATAGTAAAAGCTGACATTTCTATTCCCTTCCACTCGTACATTTTCAAAAACTAATGGCTCCATTTGTCGCATTATTTTTGAATCCAATTTGTTCTGAATGAGTAAAACGCGACCCGATTTTTGTGGAATATTACTACTTATATGGATGGTGGTGGTATCATGTATAACATGGTGGTGGGGTGGTCAGTGTATACATTTCATTGCTCTTCTATGCTGTCATTGTTTTATTTCATTGCTCCTCTTTCCGGTTGAGTTTCACTTTGTGAAAGTGAAAGGCATACATACACGTTATGTCCAATCAAGCCATTTTCGCTATATATTCAATCCTCACTCGTATGTCGTTGGTGAATGAAGTTCGCACTTGAGAATGCGATGATGCTGTCGCTGTCTATTATACCTATGCTTTGTATGCCATTTTCAGTTTTTTATGCTTGCTGAGCGTAATGTAGCTTGGAGCATTTAATGATAATAATGATGAAGGATGAAAAGATTTTTTTTGAAACCGTTGTGATTTCTCCTTTTTTTCTCAACAGGGGATCGGAAGCCTTTTTAGTGCATTGAAAGTGGTCCGGTTACTTCGTCTGGGGAGAGTTGTGCGAAAGTTGGATAGATACTTGGAGTATGGTGCAGCGATGTTGATATTATTATTGTGCTTTTATATGTTAGTGGCCCACTGGCTAGCGTGTATATGGTACTCAATCGGTCGATCAGATACGGACAATGGGATGCAGTATAGTTGGTTGTGGAAGTTAGCTAATGTGACTCAAAGCCCTTATATTGTGTTAAATTCTCCAGAGGGTGGCCCTACGGAACTTATTCAGGGCCCCTCTAAAAAGACCATGTATGTGACTGCCCTTTATTTTACTATGACGTGTATGACATCGGTTGGTTTTGGTAACGTCGCAGCTGAAACCGACAACGAGAAGATTTTTACTATCTGCATGATGATCATTGCAGGTAAGTCACTTCCTTTCTTTGCTCTTCTAGTTTAGTTTAGTATATACTGGACTCTGGATAAAAATTTACGTTAGAACAATTCCGGAAATGCAACTGAGAGACTGAGAGCTATTTATAGACACTACTTCGATTGTGTGATTCAAAACGCTGGGAAAGGTACAAACGATCCAGATCCAGACAATGGAAGCGAGCTTTTAATCCATGATTTTGTCGAAATTAGAAAGAACATTCGCATTCTCGAGAGAAAACTGTTTCGCCTGTCTGTGCTCAATGCAAATACTTTTGCACATGAATATCATTCAGAAAATGTCGCTGGTGAACAACTCAAGTGTGCGCTCTGTAATCGTCGGAAAGTATATAATGCCCTTTGTTACATTTTCAGTATTTTCCATGTAATACCACAAATCCTTCAGTTACTACATCAGCTTCAGGAGCAAGAGCAGAGATCTATGCCGATGAGAGCATGGAGAATTATTATCTTTTCTGCAAATCAGAGCAAGAAACTGTGAAAACTATTCCCATTAAAACACAACTAATCTTGCTATTCCTAGTGAGTTCCTACGCACGGCGAGCCTCCCAGCCTTTCCGACTCGACTTTCAAGTCGTGATCGTGACTATCCGAACTAGAGTAGGTATATGTATATACAATGTGGAGTGGATGCTTGAAGTGAGACAGAATTGCCCTGAAGTCACATTCACAACGGAGTTTACTCTTTACTGTTGGAATGGAAATTGCAACTTCGTAAACAGACTTTGAAGCTTGAACCAGTATCTTCACTGGCACAATTTCCATCAAACAGACTTCGAATATCATTATTGCCTTCAAATATTTTATTCCTTTTGTTTTGTGAGTCTATGTCTAATGATAACAATATCAAATACATGCGCACATCCAACCTACGGAATTACAAAATATAATGCAAAAACAGTTAGTGGTCCGTATAAAGAGTTTTATTGGTTTTCAATTTTTTCACATATGCCAATTGATGTTTTTACAGCATATGTTTAAGCTACGAGAGCAGAAGCGGTGTTAGACTCGTATTTCCAGGTTGGAGGCAAAACACGTTTCGTTTTATAGTAACGAGACAAGCGGTGAATACGGGATTCGACCAGGATAAGACGGAACTTTGAATCCTTATCTTTCCTATTAAGTGAATAATGTAAACCAGAAGATGGTCAATATATGCGAATAAAATAAAATAAGTAGCCTATCATTATTCAAGTGTTCCAATTGCAATACTAAAAATCAAGTACCTGTTCCTTTCCAAGTGCTTGCGAATAGAGACGGCCTTCTTAATCAGGAAATATAAATCCTCAGGAATGTCAGGGGCTATCCCTTTGGCCTTCAAAATTCTCAGAATCTTCGAGCCTGTAACGAACCTGACTTGCGCAACGCCATGCGAGTCTCTCAGAATTCCACCTAGGCAAAGAAAGAGAAATAAGGAACATGTGATAGGCGAACTGACAAATTTAAAGTGTCGTTCTAACATTTTTCAGTTCCCCTTCTTCTGAAACACGCAGTTCTATTTCAATTTTATTTCCTTACCGATTTTTGATGGCATATATCCCTTCTTAGCCAAGAGATATATCTGATCCTTGATGTCTTCTGGGCTCTGTTTTAGCCACGTAGGGACTCCGCGCCGATAAGGCAAAGCTGATTGGGATATACCCTTCCTGAAAAATCAAACACAATCAACAATCATTAATTTTCAGAACACAGATAATAAGCAAATCAATGAAATCAATTAAACTTAAACACTGAAAGTGAAAACACTACCAACTGTTGACTGTCTTGTACAACACATACAACGTAAACAAATACAAAATACTGCTAAATATGAAATATTATAAACTCAACAAGTTCTTTGAAAATTTAGAAATTGACTACAATAAACTACAATGATATTACACAATTATCTTGATCATATGTTGTATGAGTGTGAACCATAAAACTCAACATTTAACTATAAACTAACCAAAAACAATTCACCTTGAACTTCAATCACAATTTCACCAAAAAAACCTTAAACTTTCTTTAAAAACTTACCCAGGTGCGTGCATCCGAACCATTTTGAATGAGTTTGTCACTAATTTTCACAGAAATTACAATTAAAATTGAAAATTAACGTGTGAACAAGTGTGTTTATCTAAAACAACAAAAAGCAGGTTTTTTAAGACTATCTCGCAGAGCAGCCTTTGGTATAAGCATGGCTCTCCTCAAGAGAATGCTTTCAGATGCGGCAGCCTGTACAAACCAGTCCGCCTCCGAGCTGAGGCCTGAGCTGCCGCTGGGGCATTGTGAGATCATTAGGTGTGCAGTGTGAACGCACGCTGCGAAAAAAGTGAACAAAGACAAAAGTAAAAAATGCTTGTTGCATTTGCGTGCATTTGCTCATGATGAAAACGCATTTTCACATGAATTGACGTCTGACGCGTTGCTCTCGAGTCTCGACTCGCGTGTTTTCTTCAAACCTTTCCCGTTTTGAACTGAATCAAATCATTTATGCTCTATAAATAATTGATTGTTTGCAAAAGTGTAATTAGAGGTAATTTTTAATCTTGATAAAGTGTAATTTAATAGATTTTTACCAATTTTTTTTTACCGGAATTAACTTGTTTTTCGCGCAGGATTGATAAAGTGAAGAAGTTGAAAGTTAATTGAAGTGGATAGTTGTAGTTAACTTAACTTAATTTATTTTTCCTATATTTCAGCTCTACTCTACGCTACAATTTTCGGTCATGTGACAACAATCATTCAGCAGATGACATCAGCCACAGCCAAATACCACGACATGCTGAATAGTGTGAGAGAATTTATGAAATTGCATGAAGTACCGAAGGCGCTTTCAGAACGGGTGATGGATTACGTTGTCTCTACTTGGGCAATGACTCGAGGAATTGACTCGATGAAGGCAAGTTACAATTTTTTTTATATATTATATATATTTCACATTAGTTTCTTACCGATAGTTCATAACTGTAAGCTGTAACTTATCGTTAGATATATGTGATAAGGTTTTAGGTTTAGTTTAGATCTAGTTACAGTATATTTATCATGTATGAAACGATCAGATCCAAGGCGTCATGATAGAAACTCAGAGCAAAAAATGGTGGTGGTGTAATATCAGTTTAGTGCTCAAGAAAATATTGTTCGAGTAAAAGTATTGAGATGACAAAACTATCCACATAAGACAGGGTTTGAAGGGACGTACAGGATATTTCATTCCTTCCTTCAATCAACTTGTAAGCGCACACAAAGCGGGGAAAAGTTGTGGCAGGCAGGCCTAGGCCGTACCATGTGACTTCGATCAAGTGTTTCATTCTTCGACTTATGTATCCGATATGATGAAAAAGTTTTTTGGGTGCGAAGAAGATGATGATCGTATTTTTTGTGCCATAGAAGCACTAAAGATATGTCGTAAGTGTGAGAAAAGAATAACCCAATGCAGCGTATATATATACGGGGGGATATGACGAAAAATGTAACAAAAACCTATCCGTTTTTTGTCCATCCAATTGACACTATATCATGATCAGAGAAGCTCACGCATCCGCTCCACACTTGAGTGATTCCAGTTTTTTTATTACGTAACCAAACCAAACCACCTACCTACCCTGACGATCTAACCTTTTTTTCTAGGAACCACATTGGTGGTAATGTAGTAGAATCATGTCAAACATTAGCTTTCCTCAGTGGCGTCTTGAGGATTGGATTTCTTTCTTGTGTAACTCAAAGCTTCAGTCACACACTTAAGCTTCGTATCTGATATATTTTCCTTGCAGAGATGGGATGTGCCTTATTCTTTGTATCCCAATGCATATTATTATGTTGCATGTTTTTCGTATCTTCCCCTTTTTGGGCTAAACAACCTGCATCTTGTAATGTGACTATAGATGACTATATATGAGGTGTGGGGAAAGAGTGCGAATTGTGAGCTGGTCGTGTTTAACTTTCGCTTTCCATTGGTGTGAATATCACCTCAACCACATCAGCAAACACTTCATGCGATGCATGCCGTGCCGCCAAGAAAAGGAGAAAATTCTGTGAGGCATAATGGTAGGCAGGGAAATGTACAGCAGTGGTGCACGGCATGATGACGAGTATCTGTAGTAGTGCGGAAGAGAAGAGGAAATGCATAAACACTTGAGAAGATGTTCGAGGACCATGTCATAACAAACCTTTTTGAGTGTGGGGAAGAACCCCGACGTGTATGCTTTTCTCTCTTCCCTTCCGCTTTCCATCTTTCTTCCACTTTATCCCGTCTTTCCCTTTTCTCTCTCCTTTCTTTGGAACAATAATAATAAGCAGAAGGAGATTCATGGATCCATCTTAAGTCACCATCAGTTATAGGTTTGCCTTTGCTTACATCCCACACCATATGCGTATATATTGCCAAAAATGCACGTTTCATATTATGCATAGGTAGAGAGATACATACATATTTATATTCAGAAATATCTTCATCGCATCATCACACACTTCACTATCACGTATGTGTGCTCATATACGAGTATGTTATCCAAATTCTCGTTATCGTTACACAATCGCCCTTATTCCTTGCCATCGCATTGGGACGGAGGATCGTGCCTTCCCTTCAGGGCTTAGAATTTGCAGAGAATATAGCTGTATCGGGTACTTGGTCTTAATGCATGTACAATTCTTCTGTACGTTTCCCCACGGAATTAAAGGAAACACGAGTAAAAACATATTATACGTATACATATGTATACATTTGGAGCAGGGATGAGGATGAGACATGATGGCATTGTGTTTACAGTTACAGGAGGAGCGCTCATCGAACTTTATTTCTCAGCTTGTCTATCTGATCTTAAGGTTATCTCTCCACAGCATAGCTTATTTTCTTAGAAAAAAACAAGGTTTGCTTTTCCTTCTCGAGGAGAAAGCTCAGAGTAACTCATTGTGCCCAGTCCGTTTTTTCTTTCTCGTATAAATAGTAACACACAGGAGAGTAAGAAATACGAAGGAGTGAGGAAAGGATGTGATACGTTACAATAACAGCAACAACAAACATTCAACTATCACAACCGTATTTACCACTGTGTCGAGTTCTTTATTTCGTCGGCAAACATTTCTCTCTCTCTCTCTCTCTCTCTCTCGATAGGGACAAACATGGTTTCTTGAGGCATTCATTTCCTGAAGCTACCACCACACAAGGATTTTTTCCTGGCACTCGAAGAGCACAACTCTCTTTTTTCTTTGCTCTTTTTAACAGTTTGTGTAACTACAACAGAATTACATTGTGGCTTTATACAATCTAGCGTTTGTTGGTTTTCCTTGAGAATCCATGATCCAACATAGGAAAAAAGGTCGTTGCTGCTGGTTCTCCTTCGTATTTTTTGGTATTCCCTAATTCCCTATACTTTCCCTTGGAACATTTCCTTCAGGATATAGAGTACGGTCTCCAGTGGATATGATGTGGAATGGAGTGGGAGCAGATGTCTCAAGTGTTTGAATAAGAATTTCGCTCTATTTATTTTTTTCCTTTGCTACTTTATTTTTCTCCTTCTTTATTCATTTTGTTTCATTCAAAGGAATTGTAATGGCAGTGTCCTCTCAGTGTAGATGACCAGACATTTATCTTATACCCTTTTAGCTGCTTGGCACGAACGTGCTCGTATACTTGCAGTAGAAGTACACACGATGTTTGTTGATTACATTCATTGTTGGAAACGGGAAATGTAATTTTTTGTCCCGATTCTGTTTCGTATGCATTTTTTCACTGTCCCTGATGACGTGATAAATTAGAGGTGTTTGGTTGAAGCTTTGTTGCTAGATCGCAGGTCACGGAGAACATAATTAGTGATACTAAAATGAACCAACAATGCTGACTTATATTTTTCGCATTGTAGTGCAATGTGTTGACATAAACTTTCGAGCTTGGAGTTTTGATGAATGATCTTCCACATTCTTCCACATATTTGAGGAAAAAACTGGGTCACAGATATGCATAATAAATGCCAGTATATTGTATAATGCAAGTTCGTAGATTTTATTGTGTCAGTCGAGGCCATCCATCCCCAATTGAGTTTCTAATCCGAGAAAATGCTATTCCAGTGGCATGTCATCATGCATGGATGACTGAATCAAGCAGGATACATAGATGCACTATGTGCAAGCAAAACTCACCTCAGTCAGCATTCCTTCCTCCTCCCTTTTCCCTGTTCCTTTTTTGCACCCATTGTGAACGTAATGCATATTGACATTTGCAAATGGCCACCATATATTTTGTGCAAAAAGCATCAAAAAACACTTATTTCTGTTATATACCGACAGACAATGCAAAATACTCTAATGTATCCTGAAAACATGCTAAAATATTACCGTTGTGTGTATATGTGCGCATCTAGTAAAATCCGTAAACCATGTTTACCTACTTTGTGCGATATAAGAGAACTTGTCAGAAGGATATTTTCCTTTGTAGACAGAGAAAATGGCAGGATGGGCAGGCAGGTGGTATGATAATGTTGGGAAACATTAATATAACTCACATCGAGTCAGTGAAGTCCGGATGTATATTGTATTCTATTAATAGACATGGCATAACGATGAAGTTACATCTACATCATTGTAAACGTGCATGAATATTTTTGAAGTGTTTGTGCGTTTACATTTACAAGTGGGAAAGATATAACAATTTTGAGCGCAGACAATTGCACAACACAAGCCTTTTATGTATGTCTGCCGTACTTACTTTCATCGCATGCTGGAGAAAAGTATACTCATTTATACATCATACTGGAAGGCCATGAGCATTTACGCATTATTATGCACAGACAACAATTCAAACATCAGAGGTTGAGTAAGAAATAAAATTGTATATTCCATTCCCCTTTTGCGTTTTGGCATATGTCTGATTCTGTTTTTCAACAAAAGGCGACAAGCCAAGCAACAACAACGAATCAACTCTTCCAAGAGAAACGCGTATATAGTCACACAAAAATGTCAAATTTGGACCCAAATTGAGTATATGAGTGTATATTTATCGTTGAGCCAACAACACCAAATAATTCTCAAGCAGAAGTTAAAGAATAGTAAAGGGGGGTAGTTGAAGTTGTAACAAGACTTTTCTTTTTTGTCATGTGGTCATATATATGTTTGTGCAAAGCTATTTTGCTAGCTCATTTCTCCCATTATGCAATACCTTGAATAAAAACGACGAACTTCTAAGTTCTCGAACATCCCTTCTAGTTTTTTCCACTTGGATACATTCGTGGAAGCAAGGGGAAAGTGCAGTCGAGGTTGGAAACTTCGGCGTACAGAAAGCGCGACACAGAGAAGTTCGCAAATGAAACTATGTATACATACTCAGCTTCCGCTGTGCTAAGGAACCAAATTTTGTGCGCTGCCATGCTATTTAAATAGCGTTTTCGGCGACAAGGTTCCTGCGCCCAGCGGACAGACGGTACTTAAAATGCTGTCAGACAACCAATAATATATGGCCCCGATATAGGACATTAAGCCTTGTTATTTTTCTCTTGTAGCAGCACGAAACTTGCTACACCCACATACTTATTTTGCATTTGCCTCTTTCTTTTCCCCACCTAATGTAGTTCGTTCCTAGTCAAACGATGTGAAATCTTAGATAATATGTACATATATTAAATGGGGAAGTTGTAACTGTGGCTTGTTAAGGTACACTATTATCACCATAAAATGTGATTGTGTGTGTACCATTTCAAAATTCTATCATTTTCGTAAAATATTGTGGCCTTCACCCCATTTCCTTCCCTATCATCAGCATCAACATCGTCATCCGGCTTTATTGTGTCTTCCGCCTTTCCTCCCTTTTCTTTGGTGGTGCTACTTTCTCCGTTGTTCTGGCCCATGTTCTCTCTTCCTTTCACTCAAATCGTGTTTGCCATTTTCTTTGATCGTGGGTATTTATTTAGCAAAAGGTTTTAGCACGCAGCAGTTTAGTTGTATTGTGAAAATGGTAATAATGGCTTGCCTGTGACATATAATGGAAATCATGCGGATATGTGTAGAGGGGACCACAATTCAACCCCATAAAGTCCTGCATGATAAATCTTTCTCTTCCTTCGATAAGTATTTTCTTGTGAAACGCAAAAACGTGACAAAATGTGTGATGCGAAGATGAAAGTTAATGTTTGCTTTATTGCATTAAGTTCTAATTGTACTTGCAGGAATTCAGGATGAAATTTCATTACCTACTTTGGAGTGAAATGAAAGCTTGTTTGCAAACCTTGGAATGCACAAGAAGTAATTATAAAAGCAAGCTCGGGCTGTGATATTAATGATAGTTATGTAGTGCTGCAATGAGTCAGCATTCCAATGAACATAGTTGTATAACTTCCAAATGTTCCTTACTGTGAGTCATATAATTTATGTCGTTTCTCAGTTTTATCTCATGTTTTATATCTGGACAATCATTCCACTCCACTGTTTCTTTCGTGCCATGTTTTTAGGGTTTGCTTTTGCTTGTTCAAAAATTTAATATGACAGCAGAGCGGAAGCATCAAAGGAGGATTGTTTGTTTCACAAAAGGAAACAGATTGAGAATATTATTATTTTGTCTGACAGTGACAATATGAAATAGTGAAATAATACAATGTTTGGATTTGAAAAGTAGGCTCAGGTGCAAAGCTTTTGGAAGATTAACCAGCATCCCTCTCACACAGTCTGTATCACACACAGCTATTGGTGTATAGTTTGGTCTCTGTTCTAGCCACAGTAATTCGTCAGTTGTGTGTCCGTTGTGACTCGCCATTGTTTTCCTTTTGTTAGAATGTACAAAGAATTCCCTGCTCTTCGCCAGCTGGAATATAATATTCATCTTTTGTTAGTTTTCAAATTCCACGTTTTCAAAGGAGATATTTTGTGTTTCGTGTTGTTACATATTTCGGACCGACAACAATCATTTAAAGCATTCATAATATTCGTACATTATATATGGTTCGTCCTTCGTACAGTCCAGATTTAAAGCGGAATGCTGTCTAGAACGAGGGCAAAACCTATATTTCAGTTTTTTAAACTCTGATGCACGTTTAAAACTAAAGCCCACACTATTTACTCCTGAAAGACCGGATATCAATTGTATCTCTTTTCGTGCCAACTGGAAAACAGGTTGAACGTCTTTTAGGATAGATGAGATGGGTATTATTAGAGTCTGAGATTGTTTTAAAATTTAAAACCATAAAATAACGAAAGAATCAAAATATAAAAGGAAGTTTAAAATGCAAATCGATCTTCATGAAACAAATACGTATCGGATTACACTAAAGTTATGTAGGGTTAGATTACTTTATTTACACCACCATATATGCATATTCTTATATGTTTAGAAATACCTACATACATGTCACGTACACTATATAGTATTCCATCGCATCTACAATATTGCGAAATTTAAGCCTGTACCAATTTTTGTCATTTTAAGAATAGTGGATTTGACCTTTATTCGTGAGAACGAAAACTGCCTGCTTTCCCATTTATCACACTATTTTCTCCTTCATGATCCACGTTTCCAAATCCCTTACGCTGATGTAATATATGTGCTCAAGCATGCATGTCGAAGCCAAACCATAACAGGTCCAAGGCAGATAACTCGTCACAAAGCAAGAAAAGTTGTTTATATTTGCAGTACGATGCTCATGGACTTAGGTGAAGATGTAACTCATTCTTATAAGTAGATGTGCAAATATTATCATATGTATATATCAGCAAGGACGCAGAGTGTTCTCGTTTCTTTGTGACATCAAATTCACGAAGAAAAGGAGAGTGATTGACTATATTACATTTCCCCCTGACAAACCAAAATATTTTATAATAGCTGATGGCAGACGAGATACGAGATGCATTAAACCGGACTCCACTACCAAAGTGAGCTAGGTATAGGAGATAATAATGGAAGGACACAAATCCTCCCAGGAAGATATCAAAATCTGTATGAAATCATGAAAAGGCAGGGAAAGTGATGCGCAAGATGGGTCGAGGAAAAGAGTTCCAAGATTTATGTAACTTGTCGTTGGAAATTTGCCATGCATAATGTTTTTAATGTAGCAACTTTCCATGTTTGCGTGTACCGGTGTAGGTAGGCTATCTGGGAAAAAAATTCTACCAAAACATAGCGGAAGGTATTATCTGATAAAGCCACAGGCAATACACATTTGAAAAGGCCTGCCGCAACCGTCATCATCCTAAAAGTAGAAGTAGTGTGGAAGAATATATGGACTATAGTTGTATTATTATGTATGCTTCCATGCATTGCATTACAATCTAGTTAAGTCATTGTATTAACCGTGTAACCCTGAACTATTTTTCTGCGAACGGATGATAAAAGGGTGGAGAACGAGAAATGAGACGATAGGCGACTGACGTGTATGCGTATGAGTAAAGATGGGTGGAGAATGAGTACATTTTACCCTTGTGATATTTATGAAGGAAGGAATGAATTAGAAAGTGTAAAAAGAGTTCCCGAATATGTAACGCCTTTTTTCATGGAGTATATATACATATGTATACTATATTTTTGCAACTATGACTTGACTTGTGCATGTTAGTTAAGTTATTGCTGATCGTGAGTGAAAATGGGAGTTTAATAAAATTTGTGGGCTGATTTTTTTTGCTACTTTCAGGTTCTGAATTACTGTCCAAAAGACATGAAAGCGGATATTTGCGTCCACCTGAATCGTAAGGTGTTCAATGAGCACCCTGCCTTCCGTCTAGCCAGCGATGGATGTTTACGAGCTCTAGCCATGCATTTTACAATGAGTCACTCCGCACCTGGAGATCTTCTCTATCACACTGGAGAAAGTATAGACAATCTTTGTTTTATTGTTACTGGCTCACTTGAAGTGATTCAGGACGACGAGGTCGTCGCCATTTTGGGTAAGCTTTTATTTTTGAAAACATTAAAACCAACTTTGAATCCATATGTTCGAATACCCATAAATAGCTGGTACCAAAGGAAACATAAAGTTTTACCAAACATTAATTTAGGCAACCCCGTAAAAGCTACTCTTTCGATTCAATGCTGATGACTGTCAGAGGGACTACGGTGTTATGTGTTATCTCTAATAATTCAAAAAAATAATGGCGTTAGTGTGCATATATCTGCTGTAAATGGATGGGTGCCTTCGGGATGGGAGTAGGAGTAAGGCCAATATGAACAGTTCCACACTCCCAATTTCAAGTAAAACATTGCTGCTCATGGTATGGTGAAAGATGGAAACGAATGTTTGTGCATCCTTATATGAGCTACCCTACGTGTGATGCGACGAATCTTGTCTGGATTTAAATTTATCTTGTTTGCGTGAGAGTTACTCCGAAACTGCTAACATTTTATATCAGTTTCTATAAGTCTCTGCCCAGTCGTTAATACAAATTAGTCTCTAACCTTCGTTTTCATCATCAAGTCCGGGATTCGCAAATAAGCTAGCGCTTTGTGTGGAATCTAAATTTAGACTAGGGAACGTACACCAGCAAAGATATAGGAAGTAAGCGTGACAGTATATCGACCACTTTTTAGCTTACAGACTTGTCAGATTTGCATAAAAGCTAATTTAATACTTCACGAGCATGTCGTGTCACACGGCAGCCGAGCCATTTACGTGAATTTTACCACTTAATGAATAATATTCACAGGAAATTCTCAGGAAGCCGAGAGTATCCTCGACTTTGGGTTACACACATTTGGCTCGATCTGCTTTTCTATTTTAGGTGAATTAATAGGCGTGTGCCAAAACCGTATCAAGCTTTTTGCTTCTCCAGTTAATCACATTTTTCTGGTATTTATATTGTACACACCAGATACATTCAAAATTTTAGTGGCTACTGACATTTTCATACAACTTAAGTGGAATAGTGAAACAGCATTTACAAACCAAAATTTACTTTACAGAGTTTATCTTTCTAAACTCATCTTTTATGCTGCCAAGTATAATAAAAACCAGAAGAAATACGATATGGGAGATGATAAACTTAATTTTCGAAATGCACCTTTCATCATGGCTGGTATCGCTGGAAGCATCCGTGAAAGTGTATGCAGTGCGTGTAATACCACACAAAACCCAAATAGTACCTTGTTTTACGTTCCTTTGTGGGAATTTTGGTACATGCTCTTGCGCTGCTTGTCATCTTCTATCAAACTGCCCTAGTGATTGTAACCTCCTTTACCGCAGATAATACTTTCACTCGCCAGTTGTTACTGCAAGTCATTAGCGAAATTATTTGGGTTCAGGTAGAGGTGGAGTCAGTCATGGGTATGTGGGAGCTCCCATGGGAGATTTTCTCCCATGGGAGTGGGAGTGGGAGCGGGAGATCTCCC
>JAQFZW010000427.1:0-62115 GCA_034687055.1 Heteromurus nitidus
TATATTAAAAGAAAGCCCGTTTCTTCTTTGTTTGGACAATGAGGAAATCGATAAGTGACACTCCTGGGCACCACTCGAGGAAGCGTAAAAGTGGGCGACAAGAGATTTCTGCTGGGAAGCTACCGGTAGCTTTGGATGACCTCTGATACTTCGAAAAGATTTAAAAATTGCCGGGTCGGGAATTTTCAATGTAGCCATGGGATGACATGCTTGGTAAATGGAGATAAAATACACGGGGGTAGATACTTATAAGCACTCTTAAATGATAAATTTAAATGATAACCCCTAAAATTTGAATTTATATTCGATACCTCCACAAAACGTTTTCATGTAATAATTGAAAAAAATTATTGTCTCGTAGACGTAATCACAATCACGACGTGACTAACTATACTTGTGATAAAGCTATTGATTCCCTTGCCTTAAAATCAAGTTCCACTCTACTGCTCATGGAATAAATTTTACTGCTTGTACACAATACGCTATTAAAATTCGTCACCATCCATTGTTTTTACATGTAGGTAATTCCTTTTCATGGGAAGACTATTATTGACCAATAATACATGGCTTGAGTTTCAGAATTACGATTTTATGACATACGAAATACTTATATACATTCATACATCCGTTTGATTCTTGGAAGGAATTGTGTGAAATTGAATCGATCGCTTTCGTAAACTGGGGATATGAATAAATATTTCGTATGAAAAATTAGCAATGTTCCATCTATATCGGCTGATGGGGGGGGGGAGAAGAGGCATAAAATAACACCTAACGGGAATGTCGGAAAGGGTCAGGGCGTAATAATCCCACTGTGGATTCGGCGACTAGATTCTGCTGTGTCCATCTCTGCAGAATCTAACCCTAAATTACATACATACATATATCGGCTGAATATTCATAAATTTTTGCATTTCGATTTCATGTACCAACAAAGACTGGAAAGTGTAGGTAATACCAACCTACATCGTGTTTGTGAAATGAAATTAATTTGTTAAATAAGTTTTGACCATGAAACACCATTACTATATCGCTATCGCTGATGATTATACACAAAGTCATATCATAGTCATCAAATATTGCTACTTATTTTTGGTCGAATCTATTTTCGTCATTATAAGCGTGTTGTATTCCAAGCTCAAAAATCTAACACCACATAAGGGTAGGCATCAATGAATCAATTAATGCTTTACAATATGTGCACGTACATCGGGAGAATTTTTGTGCGAATGTGATCGTTCAAACGCATTTTACACTGAACTTCAAAATCATTATAAAATCATCATTCAAAAGTTATGATGTTATAAATTCGATTTTGCAAATAAAATATTGTGGAGTAAGTTAAATTAGTTTGGGTAAAATACGAAAATCTTTAGAAATGTAAGGTGGCAGCAGGTAATATTAAGGAAATGTCTGTTCACAAGCTCATCTAAGATTAGAAACAGAGACAATGCATATATGCCGTTAGCGTATTTGGTGCATGAAAGCACGCAAATTTATGACTCTTGGACTTGCATGTTTGCGACTTTTTTTATAGGCACCTCTGCTGTTTGTGCTGTGCATGGTACCTTGAACATGAACCCATCGGTCACAAACAAAAATATGAAGTTGATAAAAAAATTCACTTTCCTATCCAAATTGTATTCTTCGCAAGTGAAAAACTAAAGTGCGATTTTTTTTCAGTCTGCAGGTCAAGTTGAGAACAAAGAATTGTCAACGGTCACTCCTGCTCATCTCACGTGGTAATTGCTAGACTGCACGGTTAGAACTTCGAAAGTGAGATCAGCTCAATGTATGCCTTTTTTCAGACTGTTAACATGTTTATGTTCGCCACAGGTTTTGTTGCTTAACTGGGCTCAAAAATTGTTCCGCAGTTATTTTTTTACACTGTGGACACATGACGCACACGCACAGTAGAATTCATATTCCCAATTGCGTGAGTATGAGTATTATTAGTACATTACGAATGCACAATTGTAAGTATATTCATCACTGATATAAATATACGTAGGAGCAAACACTGATTCACACATTATCTCATGCAAACGCACATGCACATAAAAATAACGTGTTACATTTAATTACAATCCATGACGTACCTATAATTTTCAGGTTTACGCTTACTTTCTATCAAAGCTTCACTTTCTTTCTCATGATCCGTCCACAGAATTCTTGAAACAAGTCGAAATGAGGTCTTTGTCTCAGTTGGCTTTTGTCATTTGTCCCATGCATTAGATTCATAAGTGAAGCATGGGGTTTCAAAATGGGCTCCGAGCCCTGATATTCATTTCAGTTCTACAAGGCTTCAGCACAAAAATAACGTTTCCAATTGAGTCTTCCATCGATAGTGATCGTCAGTATATCCGTAGTTTAGAAATAACAGATGCCATCGACTCCGGTGAATTATATTCTACGGATAGAAAACTGAGAGATGATGGAAGATGGAATGGATGGAATCAGCGTGACGAAAACAAGCGTACGTGGCGTTCCTAAGAAAATCCGTAAGGTTTCATAAAGATCATGTTTACAAATTGAATCGGAATTTATCTTTATTTATACAGGATGGAATCCACCTGATGAAAAAACAATCAGCTTTCAACTCGTGGACGATGATCCATATCAACACGGTCGTCCATCATGGCCACACGACGAATACTTGCTGAGCTATTTTGATCTGAACGGAATTCCTGGACGCAATAGCTCATCAGATACAGAAAATGAGAACCCAGAAAATTCGAACTCCAATTCCAATGATTTGTCAAAGTATTACGAGTGGAAAAAATTGCAGCCACGACCTTCACCAAGCGCTTTCATTGGACCAGGATTTTACGATGTTGGCTCTAGCAGCAATTATTATGGAACTACGTCCCCAGATTATTACCGATATCAACCCACGCATCAAGCAATCACCGAAGGGACAGGAAATGTGCAAAGCACGCAGTCCAACGCAGAAGCTGTCCCTGGCACTCCAAGTGAATCCACAACGAATACTAGACATTTTCGGCCTTATGTTCCCTTTGGTAAGACGTCATAGTTCAAAGCGCACAAGGGTACAATGGAGCAAATAGTTTTGAAAGCTTAAATGTACTTATTCCAAATGTCATTCATTAGATAACTACAAAAGGAAGCGGCTTCGTTTGCAGATTCATCCAGGATTAATAGCTGCGCCGCTGGCTGGATTAGCTGCTTTCGGAGCGGCATCAGCATTGACGTCAAAGCCTTTGTTACTTGAGCTTGGATACGTTCGAAATAAGCAGGACTTCATTGGAGCAGGAGGACAAGGAAATTGGGGTGGCTGGGGAGGCGCACAAGGAGGTGGTTATCGGCCATACCCTCCATTTTATCCTCCACCTAATCTACCTCCACAACATCACCACCACCACCAGATTGGACCACCACTAGGTGGTCTAGGTGGTCTAGGTGGTTTAGGGCTTGGTGGTGGAGGAGTTGGCCACGCTCACGCTACAAGCGGAGTGGGCCCGGTTTACCCCATTTTACGCCCAGTTCGTGCCAGACCTGACGGCGATAGGTCGTGGTGGAATCCTTTTTCTGCTCTAACACCACGTTTGGTGGTGGAGTGAGTAGAGAAAGTGCAATGATTTTTACATGTATGTAAGTGAATATCTCCTTTTGTGATAACTGATTAACCCAAAGGATTGATTGATGTGATGCATATATGCGAATGTGGCAATAACACAACTTTTACATGAAATTTTTGTATATGTACTTAAAATAAAACTTATATGTTATCTATTTATTAATTTAGGATGGTAGCTTGAATAAATGCAAATATATTTACACAAATATTCTCAAACACGAGGAAAAGATGTTTTCGTAATTAATTAAATTCGTCAGTACAAAATATGCAGCTTCCTATCATCATACAAACGTAGTCAATGAGAGATAACTAATGGAAGACTATTTATATTAGTAAAACAAAGCGACTCTGAATGGAGTAAAAACTAAAATATTCTGCACGTGCTCTCTTCATGAGGCAAAGGGCATTGCCAATGTCTCGCAAATTCCACCGAATTTTGCAAAGTGCTTCTAACTAGAATTTCTCCGGGATTTGCGTTGATCTCTTGAGATGAAAAAGCATGTCTTTCCACAGACGAACACTGGTTTTGTGCGAAGGAAAGGTAAAAGAGCTGCTCTGGAGTGTAATCCTGAAGTCCCGGAAGAAGTAATTCATCAGACGCTTGTTCAAATGAATATGAGTGGTAGGCAAGATAGGATATTGACAACGCCGCATTGTTCAGAACGTTTTCTCGCAGCTTCCTATTCGTCAACTGAAAATTAATGAGCGTGATTCCTCACAATTTCGTTATATTGCAACATACTATATGTATACCTATAAATCCTATTTGGACTAATGAAGGGAAATCTCAATTCACAAAGAGCAAAGGAGACAATAGTACCTTTTGCGAATCCATGTTTTCTCCAGATACTAAATTCGTATATTGATCATTGAAGCAGGATGAGAGACTCATATAGTTTTCTGCCGTTTCATTATCCCACCAAGAATATAGCCTTCCATCAGCCCCGTGATACCTTCCTGCAAACAGGAAAACGATTCACTGGTACATCTACCCATGGGCAATTAGACTACAATCTTCCACCTTAAGTGGTACAAAATAATTGTTTTCTCTACCTTCTTCCAAGAATGCTGGCAACATAACTTGTGCCATGAGCATCCCCAAAGTCCCGAAGTGAACTGATCTATTATTAAACATTTGTGAGTTGAGTTGTAATTATCTCCGACTATTTAAATGAATAGGTATGTATAAGAATACTAATACGGCTTACGGAAAGAGAGAGTCTGTTGATAAGCTCATCCAATCTATAGCTCCAGCTGGAAGTACTAAATACAGAGGAAATAATCATGTTTCAAAAACTGTGTAAGGCAGTTCATCATAGGCTGTGGCTCATATTATGAATGACGAGTAGAATGTGAAAGCATTATTTGTAGTATACCTAAGTGGTTACGATTTTGAGAGTATGAACTTTTCATTGCTGTTGGAGAGTCAAACTTGGGCCATCTAGGGATTTGAAGTACTTGGTTTACACCTTTTGTAGTTAATATGCAAAATAATGTGTAGTTTATACAGTCACTAACAACCACTTACTCATAATCCCCAGATATCGTCTGTTCAAGAATTTCAGAGAGCCTCTTTTTAGACAGCCAAATCGTTGTTTCAATATAGTTTTGAAAGTAATTACTAGGATCGGAGAATTTCAACTGCGAAGCCATAATAAACATCATGAATATAAACTTTGGACTCGTAGGAAGAAATTGAAAGTTTATCTAATTCATTTACGAAGCTGTGATTTACATCCGAATAAAATTCCCCGACAAAGGAACTCTCAACCGGTTCGTCAATCTGCCAGTCTGGAAACGCGATGAACGTCTGCAAAGCATCAAGCTTTTCTTGTGCATCTTGTCTTGTCTCGTTGCTCGTAATCCAGTCTACCCCATTCAATGTCTCGTTTAAGGCTGCCTTTAGGTAATTCACCGTCTGATTCAGCTATATGTCAAAAACAATTTTGATAATTTTTTACCCGTGTAACAGCCACTGTCATGCACTCTTAAAAGACACTGCAACAGTATCCGAGCTAAACTATAAACCACACGTGTTTTCAAAGATTCTATTGCATAGATCCTACCTGACTCTTGTCTGTGATATTATTAGCGTGTTGTATAAATTTGGTTGAGATTGCCCATCCAAACAGCTCATTGGTCTGCCTGGAGCAGGTTTCCCATCTGAAATTGAAGAATCGCCAAAGGAATATTTTACCAAACATGAAACTGAACTTCAAAAGATCGTTTTCGATTCTCGTAACATGTAAATTCTCCTACTTGCGGCAAAGGAATAAACTTAAGCTTTACCTCGGAGTGCAGAAATCTCTCCCGAGAACTTTCTTCTTAAATTGTGTGAATAAATCTTGAAATGCATTACCAGCCTGATATCCGTGACTGAGAATGATTCGCAGTTTCAAGTAGTTTTCTGCAAAAATTAAGGACATGTATCATTGAAAACGCCGTCTATTTCATGGCATGTCATACTACTTCACTTCACTGTATATAGGCATATAGAAGTAGAATATGTACACTGGTATTTGAAACATGTACATTGTGGGCATGTACATATTTTCTAGCAAAGAATCTCATCAAGTGCATACCAATTGTTTCACTTTTGGTTCCATTCAATTTTCCCTCGAGATGTTGAAAATAGCTTGGATCTCTCAAAATGATTCCAGGCCTTTCCCCATCTTTGTTGGGAAGAATTGCATTGACACTGCCATCACTGCTTGTGCCGTTTCCAATTTCTTTAAAAATCTCATCAACAAATTCCTCCAACCATGCAGCCATCTATAGCACATGGAGAACACAAAGAAAGAACTGAAGGTCATCTCTATGAACTATATATAAAAACCGTATTCTATGTTGCAGAACAAAAGCCATGTAAAGCTTGGTGTACAATGTACAATATCTTTTTACCGTAGGGCTGAGTTGCGTATCGTTCACTTCAGAAAGCGGATTATACATTGCTTCCGGGTCATTTACACGATCGCTGATACCAGTCGGCCTTATCATCTATAGGAAAGCAGATAAGAATGGAGACTGTATTTCTCGAGTAACTATTATTTCTTCATGTTTTATGGAAAACTTTTGGAGAAGTTTTAAGACATGAAAACGCTATTTTCATGCATCGATTCATGATCTTGTGCAGTGAAGGATGCTTTACACATACTGCAGTCGATCATATATATACAAGAACTTGTGCTTGCCAAGTTGCCAACTGGTACACTAACTTACGTCCGTCAAATTCCTTTCAAACTCCAAGAGATCGGATATAATGTACTCCACGTTTTCCATGTCTTGTGGAAACACAAGCGACCACAGTTTCTGTGAAAGATCCGTATAGAATTCAAGCAGTTTTGAGTCCATTTCTTCAAATCCTTGTCCTTGCTCGCTGTCATTACGGTTGTCAATACCATTTGCAGAGGTTAGATCCATCATGTTCAGTAGCATGTGTAGACCAGACGTGGGATGATCGAGCTGTATTGAATAATAAAAAATACAGATTTCTGATAGCGACAGACTCCAGACAGAGAAACAAGAAAATTCTACGAAACGACAAAAGTATGCATGTAGCAAGCAAGCTGTGTGCATGTGGAGAAAGCTCTTTTTTGTCTGATTTTTTTATCAAGGATTTCTGAGTTGTGGAGTATTTCTGACCCCGAATACCGCCATGTGAAAAGTGCCATAGACATAGACATTATAAAATATGCGACTGGACTGAGACTTCATTTGCAGAAGGGCTGAACTCGTTCCACTGCAGTACTCGGGACAATGTAATAATCATACTCAGGCTATTTGAGTCACCCATTCTCTTTTCTGAGCATTGTCATTTTTGTTTCCTCTATTGTGCATTTTTCGGAGAATTCTCATGAAATATTATTTTCAATTTTGCTCCCACCACTTTTCGAGGCATACTCACATAAATCGCCTGTTCCAGCGGGTCCCTACCATCTACATCAACATCAAGTGAGATGACGTAGTTGCCATCCAAATCGCGACGAATACCTCCCAACATCGAGGCGAAATATGACATTGGATCCGTGTCATTATCTAAATTCGTTGTCATATCCTCAAGCAGCACCCTCATTTCCGCTTTCCCAACCTCGTCGTCTTGTGGATGCATGCATGAGTGATAAAATTCTCGAGCAAAGAGAATTGATCTAGATTCATCCTTCGGTACATCCATCTCGAGGATATCTATTGGAAAAAAGAAAATTGAAAAATGCTGTAAAGAAGTGTGCAAAAAATAAGAATGAGGTTTTGATCTGTTTTTTCTCTCTCTTCTGGTTTCATGAATATAGGGCAATGGAGAAAGTGATAGAGTGATGGAGAATGATAGCCTTTGCCCTTGGTTTATTGCATGCATGCCCTTTGAATTTTTAGGGCTGGTTGAACTTTGGCAAAAAAAAGTTGTCAGCGAGCATAACATCATCCATGGTATAAATAAATTATGTTAGACTCAACAAGAACCACACTCAACCCAAATGCATTGTTTTCGTGTATGATAATAGCGTGGTATCGAGTGCGCCCCCCGTCTATAAACTTTTGCCATTTCAAAAGAAATGTTGTCTTACGCTTGATTATCTTTAGCTGCTTCCCTTCCAGTTTCCCCTGTTGATCCCAAGATTGTTTATTATCAGGAACGGGATTGTTTTTAATCCAGTTTCCACATGCGAACTGGTAAAAGTTTTGACATGGATCCACAGCAAAGTCTATTGACTCGATGAGACGCCCTGCCTTTCGGAAACATTCTGGAGTGAGGCATATCGTTGCATTGTTGTAGTCTTCGGTAGCCAAGCACTCAGCTCCATTGGACATAATTGGTCTAGAGTTGGATGATGCTGGAACTTTGTCAATGGGACTAGCTGTGGTAGTGCCTTCTCCCTTTTTGGGGGGTCGTGGTCGCAATGTTGTGTCACAAATGTTCGGAGTAGACCCATTATATGGTGGAGGAGTTGTGGGGCTTCTCGTTGGGAAGCCGGTGGTGGTCGGTGGCGACACATTTATGCAGTCTTCTTTGCCTGTGGAAAATCCAGATCGAAAAACATTTCCCCTTTTGTTACAAACGATAATTGGTGCTCGCTCTTGTGCATTTAATAAGAGCCCTCTGTTCTTGTCATATGCATTCTTTTAGAGCGAAGAGTTTAATTAAGGAAACACAAATGACTCACTTAATTTGACTCCGACCACAATTACAGCAATCATTAAGCCAACACAAAGAGTGGACACCACTCCCAATGCCACGGATAATGATTTCTCCAGCGAGGACATTCCCTTCCATCCTTTCCTGTAAGCGTAATAATCTCCTTCAAAATCGTATGACATTGGAAACGTCATAGAACCGGTGTTACCAAACATTTTCATTTTTGCTTCTTGATGTGTAATATGCGACAATGGACACAAATAAATCCCTTCGCGTAAGTTGCGAAACACGAAAAATTAACTTATAATTCCACTTTAAATATGCACTTTTTTAAACCTTGCACTCGTACTAATAACCTTCGTTATCATTGCTTGTAACTAGTCTAATCATGAAAAAACCGTTCCCAATTTCCAGCTCCATGAAAAATAACGCATACAGTGTGCAGTAAAATAATAATGACTTGATGCATGCATTTTTGATATTGCTTTCCTAGGACCTAGAGTTATTAGTCTTCGTGTTTGTTCATATTCATAAGTATAGAAACAAAGTGTGGAACGAACCCACGCATCAGAGTCTGAGCTCAGGAAAATCTTATGGAGCTTTATTAATACACACTAGAAAACAATATTATTTTGTTTAATAAACAGCTAAAAGCAAATCTGGTGTCTCTGTGCTTGGCTACTAATTTATGAATAGGATGTGATTCTAACTAAAGGCAAGGATATGGTATCGAGCGTCAAAAGAAAGAGCAAGTGTGTGATGAAAATATGGAAGATTGATATTAGCACACAACCTATGACTCACGTCTCCTTTTTAAAACGTGCCGTAATCAAATCCGGCGAGGCAAACAAAAATCACGCTGAAAATGAATATGAATGAATGATTTTTTTGCAGCAGAGTGGAGTATGGTTGCTCCATCACGGATATATTGATTTGACTTTTGTTGGCTAATCCCCGTGTCTCGAGGGCTGTTTATTGTTGTGATGCTGAAATTGTTTTCGAGAGAACATTGTACTGGAAAGAAAGCCGATATTCTATTTTTGTAATAAAAGTTTTTGTGCCAATCTGCTCGACCATAGTCATCATGATATTATGGAAATGTGTTTCGGAGGAAGAAAGAAATTGAGAGTCTCTCTGCTTCTCCTCGGCGAGTCTCTGGCCACTTGCTCATATTATGGTGGAGTGGGTGAGCAAAGTGCAAAAAGTGTGGTGTTACATGTTACACGGATTCATTTCTTATTCCAAGCAGAACAGAATTGCTAATAACTAATAATCCAATGTTGAATCATATTATGTAAAAATGCCCTGTTTCTTTTTCGAATTGCAGAGTGGATTGTCAAAATAGGTATATATCAATATATCATAATGTATAATATGTGAAGAATTTACCGATGAGCTGTGAAGTGGTTGGTAGTGAGTGGAGATGAGAAGCTTCCATAAGAACTCGGAGTGGTTTCCGCTGAAGTAGACTCAGTTTCATGATTAGAATTAATGGGGACATTTTGCAACTGAGACTGTGCTGATGCTGGAATGTCATTAGAAAATGACTGTAGTTCTGGGTATACGCTTTCGCTAGGTTTCTTCTCAGCCATTTTTGTGCTTGTTTTGTTCTACTTTTTCTTATGCTCAAAATGGAGCGAGGTTATTCACACCACAACTATACCTACATATAAATTTTCCAAGACTGAAGAATCTACCGAAGAATCTAATTAATCAGAGGCGTTGCTTCACAGTACACAGTCACGTGACCATTGGCGAAATTTCTGAAGCAAAGTCTATATTAATATGCCCTAAAATAATTTGAATCAAACCGAAAAAGCAATTTCAAACTGAAACTTATTTTTTTAAATATAACTTTCAATTGAATGATCAGATCATTTTAGGTCAACCGATCACGCGAGATCATGACAGAATGCAGGTAATTTTGCATTTCCAACAACTTAAACGTACAAATGAATCGCAGCAGGTGGCTGGTCATTCCGAGGAGCCGTTTGTCCTTTGGAGTGAGATTAAATCACAGATAAGAAGCGAACTCGATGAAATTGAATGAATGTACAGAATCGATATGCTAGGGTCATGGAAGGAGTATATGCTATCTGGGCAAACCTTGGAACAGGTGCACATTATCTATATCATCATTGTCACCGTGATCATCATCACAAGATTATTGATTCGAATTCGATTTCTCATTATCAAATGCATACCCCGTACGTATATGAAATGTTCCATGCACCTGCTCTGGGTGATTTGTCAATAAATGAAAAAATTATTATCAATGACGATGTGTGGTATCAGTTTAGGACAACACAGGTGCCTAGCTCGTGAGGTGATGCAGGTGTGTGGGATAGTTGGATGCAGATGCGACTCGTCAGCACAAAATCGGCACAACATTGTCCTTGCATTGGTATACATCCAAAGTTACCGTAGTTATCTTCATTCATCCTGAAAAGGTGACAACTTTCCTGTAAACTTTTGTCCGACGGAAATTCACAAGCTTTGGAGAATGATTAACAAAAATACGCTCACGCATTACACGATTGCGAGCACATATTACACTTGTGCATATTGGCTAACAATCTTATCAAAATTCCAAGTATCATATTTCACACAAATCCAAAATCATGTCTTTTCCTCGAGCGGCCATTAGACGGTTTAACGAAACCGCAGGTAAATTTATGTATTTTATGAACTTCCAGACGTGGAATGAATACTTATGATGCGTAACATCTAAAAATATCTAAGTCTTAAGATTACTCTGTCAATTCATGCATTCCAAAAATTGTCTTCGTCATCAGATACGTCAATCCCCGCTCCTGGAGCATACGACCCCAAGTTCGCTACTGACGTATCCGTCTCATCCACTCTAAAAGGGATAGTCTTTGAGAAGTGGCACCGAAATAATGGGAATAAGGCACGTCCTGAGGACAATGAACTATCCTCCTCCTCCGGACCCTCTGCTGGACGTCTCAGTCGAGCTCCCTCATTCACAAGAAGATCTTCCATCACCACAGTCAACAATGATGGGCGTAGAGAGCCATCCAAAAATGTAATTATAACTTTTATCGTATATACTTTGCAAGAAAATTTTTCATTCGCCATAAAATCTCATTAGCCACATGAGATGATGCTCAGGTGTGCATTGTCATTGTCAAGTGATATGATAAAACTTCTCTCAAGCACACAATTTTCGTTACGATCTCCAGCAGACGCCTACGCACAAAACACGAGTGAAGGGTAGCTCTTCCTCCCAGACAAATACCATTTCTCGTAAGGCTCCATCAATCACAAAATGCAACAAGCTCCTTCCAAATCAGGACGAAGTAGCAAATCCCGTAGTTGTAACTTCTGCCGCTAACAATCCACTAGACCCAAACAGTCTAGCCCAGACAATGAATGAAGATGTCATGGTCTGCCAAGAGGTAATTACGAGCATCCAAGAAATTCAGAACATGGCCGAAGCTCTTCAAGTGGAAGTCTCCGAATACAAACGCAGACTGACAAATGAATTAATCCGAAATCAAGAATTAGAAGCAAAAAAGCTGGAGCTTGAATTCACAATTAATTCCTTGCGTCGAGAGCTTGGAAAGTATGACTCAGCGAAAGCAGCTTGGGAATTCGGCGAGCAATCCCACCACCAACAAATTGATCAACTCAACACAGCAATAACGAAACTGGAAAAGGAGATATGCGACCTTCAAACCCATTGTGACAACTACAAAGACTCGGAATTCCAGTTCCGAAACAGGATCTCTCATCTGGAGAAGGAAAAAACTGTGTTCAATGTTGAGCGAGAGGGTTACGAGAAAGCCCTCAAAGATCTCCGCAACACTGTCGCTGCTCAGGAAGGGAAAATCTCCGAAGCGGATGGGAAATGTAAAGAGCTTCTCGCCCAAATGGATTCATGTTACCACATGTGCGAAAGCAGAATGGCAGATGCGGAAAATATGAAGGAAATCTTGGAAGTGAGAGTTCAGGAATTGAATCAGGAAAAGGATGACCTGGAAAAGGAACTGGATAACATGAGACGGGCTCTGGAGACGGAGAAAACGCTAACGGAACTTATAAAATCAGAAGAGGAGGGGGATCAACAGCAGAATAATAAACATGAAAATAATTATATAAGTTGATTTGCACTGTGAAAAGATTTAAGTAATTTCGCTTCCAAAATTCATGTGATCTTCCGTCCGTCTAAATAAAATTCATGTGCACAAAAAAATGCTTGGGTTTTAGCCCAGATTATAAGAGTATATAAAAGGTTTCACGAACTCGATGCCTTTGCCTAGAAAGAGCCATTCCCATACTATATTCGTTATTTAATCCATGACTACTACACAACACTATAAAGGTCTGTACTTCTTAGCACAGGAGAAATATGCATATACATCTAGGTGGGGGGATCTGGCGGAAAATTTGTTGATTTCTGCCAATACATCAAAAGTTTCGAAGACAAAAATATCTATCGAGTTCGTTCTACCTATTACTCTTGTTACCTGGGGTTTTAGCAGTGGTGTGGGTATACCACCGTTGTCTCGCGATGCCCCATGAGCTGCATTTGGCTCCTAACAACGGTCAACACGTTCTTTGTGCAGCACATCACATCTTCATGCTCCTCTCTCATCGTCATCATATGCATTTGTGTTCATTTTTATGTATTTGTTGTTGTTGTCAGTTGTGTACATCTTGTGGATATGTGCTGAAGTGAATTGAACGTTATTTTTCGTTTGATTTTATAACTACCAAACCATCACGAAGATTATCGATTGTTTTTTGCTGGTGTGTAGTCATTTGTAATTTTTAATGGCAATTTTCTGCATTCAGAGAAGTGATGTAAAGATAAGTATTATTTGTGTTTGTTTGCATAGGTTCATAGATACTTGAGCAGAAAATGGGAAACTTGTACTCATCAGTGTCTGAGGAGGCGAAAATGTTCAAGGAGTTATCGGAGGAAGAGACCCCGATAACACCCTCCACTCCAGCTGGTCCACCTCCCAACAATGAAGATAGTAATGCGATGAACAAGAAGCTAATTGGACTTATTGATCCGAGATCACCTTCTCAAGGAATGTCGAGAACTCCTTTGGAGGTATGCTGTGCTGTATGCCCACTTATTAGTGTTGTATAAATAATGATAGTGTATTATAGTTTAAATATCTTGTATGTTTTTTGTTTAAAAAGATCGAGGAAAGAAACAGACGACTTGAGAAAGCACGGATAACGAACTTATTTGCCAACAAGGAGAATAATTTGTCGTTGCCCGTAGCTGAAGATTCTGTCCAAACTCCTACTGGTCCACCGAAGGATTGCTTTTCAGCTTTTGATCCTAGATCTCCAAATGCTGAAATTAATCGTACCCCGATCTCATATGGAAATAATCCGCCCGTTGGACGTAAAGTGCTCCAGCCCTCGGACTAATGAAGATCATAATTCGGAAGGTTGAAGACCGGGCTCAGCTTCTTTATTTCCCGTCCAAGAGCAGATACTAAAGTAATGAAATTTGTCGATAATATCCCATTTAACCGTTTTATACACTAATCACAGAGAAATGATAGCGTCTAGAGTAAGTTAGTTAAGGAATTAATGTACGTAAGACTTGTAGACGAGTTTATATGTAGTAACTCGTTCATTGTACTTTTTATTTTGTCAAAAAAATAATTTAAAAATGAGACCATATGTATATATAACACTAATCAATACGTCATATGTATTCCAATATGTTTCGATCAAACATGAGTAGCACCTTAATTACTGATAGCTCGGTTACAATACAAAAATAATAGTTAAGTTTCAGTTAAGTTAATTCGCTTGAAACATTGAATATTCATTGCTTTTTCTAAAAGCACCTACGAAAAATCTTATCAACATTCATACGATCCGGAGTATTTTATTTTTGCAAACAGTATACTGTTTCTTTCCATCTCAGGGTAATATTATCCAGTAACGGTATCTTTATCCACCTCCTCCGTTGAATATTACTCCTCTCTACTCCGGGAGAACGTTGACAAAACAAAACAATGAAATAAATTGCAACATTTGAGAGTTGCTGTTCCAACTTCCAACGTTCCAAGAAAGATGTTATTCAGAATTCAGATACGAGACAAGACAACACTCATCGGTAAATAAATCATCGCGTATCGGTAACACACATTTTAATGATTATCTACCCGCAAACAACCTGAGTACACCCACAGGAAATCAGATATCAACAAGGTATATAAAAAATACACAATATCCTGATATCCCATCCAATAAATTTAATTCCAAACCTAGAAGAATCATTGACATGTAAGTTTTCTCCACAATAAATAAATATGCCAGTACATAGGTATTACAAATTACAATAGTCATCTTGTTCATTCGTTGTTAACTATAAAAATTTGTTCCGCTAACTCAACTATACGAATAATTACTAATACGATTGGCTGTTATCATTTTCTCAGACCATTAGAATTTTGCAGATCACACATTATTACAAAAATTAGGTACTTAAATGTTAAGGTACATAAAATATGGTTCTTTACATATTAGACATCTACATTTCATGCATATGCACATACTTTTTCATGTGACCATAATATCACCGTTTGAAATTTTTTTGGATTCCAATTCCACATCTGTATACTTCTTTCTTGCAGAACGTCATTCATAATGCCACTCAGAGATTGGTTATATATATGCTTTTACTAAGTACTAATATATTGACTAAAAGAGTTATAGGAGCTGGCCTGATATGGAGATCCGGGCTTTAGCAGGATGGAGGATCCGAGTATGATCCGTTACTTATAGGAATTTCCTCTGGATGGAGATGATGTTTGTGACATTTTCCATTACTTGAATGAAGTTGCGGGGTATGCGTATGGTACATCCCATGCGATGCGGAGTTACTTAAAGTTACAAATGAGCTTCGATTCGGAGCCATCACTACTTCCTTCGTGTTTTTCTCGGGCTTGAAAAGGACTATGTATATTTTTGGGAAGAAGAGACAGCCCAGCTCCACTAACCCACTGAAAAAGAGATAATAACATATATTTGCTTACATGGCAGTATCGAGCTTTAGTAGAAAGAAATGGTATTGATGACGTTAGCGGTATTGGTACTGGATAGAGAAAATGACAAATGCATACAGTTGTTTTTACTTCTAGAACTACGTAATAAAACGCAGTTCATAATACTAGCCTTCGTGTCAAAATTGATGTGACAAGAGAACTGTCAGCAAACACGAGCAGTCCTAATATTATATATTTGGATGAAGTTAATGTCGGCAAATATCAGTACACGAGGAGTGAAAATGTTCTCAAAACATGCAATTCCAGAAGCTCATCTTGCTGATAGAACACAAACGCTATGTATGAATCTTGTGGTCATCAACTCAAGGTTCTTGCATTCAAACGAAAAAATAACGGAAACAAGTGTCTATAAAAAGTGTACATATATGACTTACCTCAGTGAAAGTGAGATCGCCAGTGTCACAACTCGAACACTGCTACTTGAGCTGGTAAGGTAGAGAGGTACAAAAGCTAGCCAAATGATGATGATTGTATAATTTGTAAACGCGATGTATTTGGTCTCATTAAAACCTTCTGGACACTTCCTCGTTTGAATAGCGTATATTGTACATAGTCCAATGAGTATTAAAGGGTAAATAAACCCAATCATGTAGCGGTACGAGTCTACCCCCTGCAAATATATAAAAACGAAGCCGGTCGGTTTGGTTAACGGGTGTAAATTATGATGCAAAAAAGTACATTTCCATGCATTTTGTAAGCTTCACATTGGGCGATGAATGAAGTTTTGCAGACAGCGCAAGCATGAAAATACAAATATAAACAATACATGAGCCATAAACTATGAATTGGTTTACGTCATACCCACCTCGCAAATTCGTAGTTTAGTTGAACGATCTGGATAGGTATACGTTGTCGCTGGAGGATTCCAAAGAATCCAAACAACGTTGATGATAACCTCAACAGATGTAAGCAGTCCAACGATCATTAATTGAGATGCAGGACTAATAAATTTGGTTTTGGGTACAGAAGGTCCCGACTTCTGATGAAAAATTCTTGCAATCCTGTTTGTCTTCGTGGCAATGCTCGCGTAACAAAGAGTTGGGCAAAAGCCTAGGAAAAATCTCATGACGCCACAGGTGAATCGACTCGGCTCTGCCACAATGAAGAATGTCACAGAGAAGGACAGGAGAATGGCGAAGAGAAGTACATAACTCAACTCCCGACCCGCTGCTTTGATGATTGGCGTGTCGTTGTAGCTCCAAAACACCATTCCCACAAAAACGGTTACGAGAATTCCTGAAAGGGAGAAAAGAGAGAGAAAGAAAAAATTACATGATTGCAAACGGATATTGTTACCAATTTAACATTGAGTCAAGTGCTCTATACGTTGGTGATGGCATGTTTACATCAACATCGTGTTCACATGATCCAAGACTTGAAGAGTAAAAAAAACTTTCGAGTAGCATGCCACAGGGCACGTTATGCGATGTTGGTAATTTTGAAGTCAGTTTCTTCGAAAGAGGAACTTTGTATATGTAATAAGTGCATGGTTCATATAAAAAATTGTAAATAGTGAAAGTTATGGTAAGCGTCTGTATGTGAAACTTCGAAGAAATCTGTTGAGCGAGGAGTCGAATTACTGCACATGTGGATTTTTATATATCATGTTCCAACTCTTTTTTCTGTATATATTATATCTCATGATAGATACTTTCGGAGAAAGTACTCGAGGGAAAGTTGTTGAAAATTGAGTTTCAACACCAGCACACACATCCCTTCACTGCACAAATGGTTGTGTTGTGTAGCATATATTATTATAGTGTGAGAACTCACCAAATCCAGAGACTCCTAATGCCCCAATGGCCAGAGGATTCCTGTAGTCAATATACTTCTCTGGAATGGGCAAACACAGGGAATGAGTTACATCTGGTGCTGTTCCTTGAGGACACTCGTCACAGTGAAAGTCGTCAAGTTTTTGTTGGTACTTTCCACAATCTCTACACTTCCAGCAGCAAGTGTCATCCCGCTGTCAAATCAACATGGAATGTTTATGAAACCAAATATCATCACATGTTTACATTCACTTATGCCAACTTTTGATTACTTAGCTCTCTTGTGTAACACAATGTAACACCACCACCGCCGCATATATTTAATCACGTTCAACATCACACACGTGTTCTCGTGAGTGAACTTATTTTTACCATTTTGCGACAATGTATATAGGATCCAAATAGCTTCTCTCATTCCATGTCGCATGCAATGAATCATGATTGGAGCTCTCTCACATACACATACACATTTATTATTACTATACAGACAGAGTACATATAATTCCGAGAAACTGGCTGACCTCACTGACTTTCACTTGATGAGCTTTACATGGCGTTGCACACGTCGATGGTGGGTATTTGTGCTGGCCCGTTGAAGTTCTGTACCGAATTGCATCATCGATTTCGAGCATTGGGAGTGTTCCATTGGGATCCACTGAAATAATAGGAAGGAAACGTCAGACAAGTTTTTAGACAGTACAAAATGGGCGTGTTACGACGTGTACTTGACACTAATGTTTCCATTGAAGACTATCGCTATCACTAAATTGCATGATCTTCCATTATCAAGATGAGAAAAGAGATGGAATAGGCTTATCCTGATGGGGAGCGAAAGTATGTAAAATAGCATTTCGCTACGGGAGAATTGAGGTGAGGTGAAATTGAACTCATTTTCGTTTACTGCTGTGCTCACGTCACACAGCATACCATCATCATCACCAAGTTCATGGTCACGCAAAAACTATATAGTACTCTTTCAAGAATCTGCTTGCTCTTTCACCATTTCTATTTCCAGGGAACAATGGTCCTAATTTTAAGACTTTGAGCACAAAGTTGAGACGGAGAGCAGCTGCGTGGGTGCTTCAGCCTCCCAATCATTATCGATGTGTATTCATCTTCTTACCACATTCAATAAACTTCAACAAACTGTGGGGAAGAAGTTTTTTATCTAGACAATTTGATTTGCAGTGTCGCAGGTGGATGTTACAAAAACTCTGTATTCAAGTGAAAGCGACCAATGTCTGTGCTAATGTGCGAACGATAAGTACGGCAAAATGAGGACAAATTGTAAGAACTTCGTCAAACTTCTTGCGCAACCCTTCTGTTCCACCTTCCACCCAAGCTTGTTTTCTAATTTAATAGTATTTTCTTCTTAATTGCTCTAATTACGTAAAAGCTTATTGCTTATTAAAGCTTAAACTGCGGATTCAGATATTTTTCTGTGTCCCTTCTTTTCTTCGTATGACGCGTGATTGTGATGAGAAGCGGAACAAGCTTATTGTACGAATTTAGAAAAGAATTGAGTAAGAGTCATGGGGTAAGTCTGTTGTTCTGCTGATTGTGGGATCCGAAAACAATAAATTGTGCTACGACACATGGTTGAAAGAGACATGTCATCTTGTCATCCCACCACCACAATCCAACTTGGTACATTACAAAGACAATCAGAAGTGTGCAGCTGACCGAAAAAAGCAAGCCTCGCGTCACTAATTACAATTCTTGAAACCATACCGAAAACAATTTACTGCGGTTTCCTCGTTTCCTGACGCTTGTGTGAAGCGACGAGATGCTGTCACAATGTGTCGCAACATGTTTGGAATGTCTAATTTGGTAAGATGAAACTATGTCCTGTAGCATCAGTAAATTGACCTTCAAATGGACAGCTAACACCAATCTAGTATTTTCTTTCAACTTCATGCCCCTTCTCGACTATTCTGCCACACTGATATTTGTAAGTCCCTTGGCCTCGGCTTCCTCCAATACAATCCCCACTTTAAATCCTTCATCGACATCAGTCTACAAAACTTCAGGGAGAGGAGCATCACGATTTACCGCTTCGTACGAAACACATACTGATGACATTGTGTGCTGAGACATTCCATTTTCCATTACACAGGCATTACGTGAGTGAAGCGTCCAAAAACTTCTTCTCCAAGCCGAAGCAAGCATTTTGAAACTGTCAGCGCGTAGTGAGGATCTTAGAATTCCATTGACAAACTTTCATCATGGCTTTCTCCGTGCGCTCTCATCTTCAAATAAAAGAAACTCGAACAAAGCATTTATTGACTTTCTCCAGAAACTCAAGTTTCTCGTTCATCAAGTCTCTGCCGAAATGTGCGTTTGTTTGATCACAAGTGGAAAGCATCTCGACATGGAGAACACATGGTGTACCACATAACATAATCACAATGTACCAAGGTACAAACTTTGTCTGATGAGAGAGAGAGAGAGCCAGAGAAGTGGGTCTCAAGCACATAAATAAAATCGATTGATTGAGTAAGCAAGCACCCATCCTCGGGAGAAGCACACAAGTCTTTGTTAATGGAAAACGTTGAACCATTCGAGAGTCTACACTCTTTCTCCGCTCATGTTGTTCAGTTGTTAGTAAAAGCGTGAAATATGAGGTGTAACGGTGTTCTTCCATAATAGAATACATTTCAGCAAATTATCACTTCTAAACACTTGACGCTGAGAAATGTGAATAAATCTGAATCTGAAAAGTCTTAGGAAGAATTTGATTATTTATTGTCCAAAGAAGGGTCTTTAGTGTTCTCTTCTGATGACTACACACATAGTACCTTCAGCGACTTCAGCGGATATTGCTTTTCAATCGCACTCAAAAGACTTATTCAGTTTGCTTCAAACCACTCCCTAAATAAATATGCCTCAACTCATTCGTAATAATGTTATGGTGCATTGCATGTCATAACTATAAGCTTTCAACGCAAAATTCGATATCTACCGAACGTCCAATATCAATATGGTACGTTTTGTAAATCACGCAGAGTAATAAAAGTAATTTTAGCATTTTTACTGTGCTCATTAAAATAAAAAATGCCGTTTTCCAAATCAATATTCCTATTTTTTATGTCACAAATAACTTTTCGAACTATTTGTGAAAGCAGAAGCACTTTTTTGTGCGTGCCTGTTTACTAAGGAAAAATGGAAGATATATTTTACTTCTCTGGTAACGGTAACTGGTAAAGGGAATAGTTGATCGAGTTGGGGGGGAAAATTTGTTCGTGGAGACATTTTTGTGACGTTGTGACTCTTATAGCCTCCTACATTATTCATTTAGAAAGAGTGCCTATTTCGACATGATAGTATCATGTATCAGAAAAACGATAAGATGGCCAAGTAAAAGCTTCCTTCCTTGAACAGTTTGTAGAAATGAGAGGATCAATTTCCTCTCTCTCTCTTTCTCTCATCAACTTTGCATGTAATATGACTTCCGACCGTCGAAAACTACTAGAATAACAACGTCGTACTTCTTCCCTCGCATGTATGAATTGAATACGTGAATACGTCACATATGTGGAATAGAATCACCACATTTGGAACGCAGATACAGCTTGTAATCGTACACTGCTGCATACACATGATCACGCCAACTCCTACAAGAAAAATTATTAATATGTAGACATGAGTTTGAATGACATCACGAAAACCTATGATAGTCATATAAGTGACACGTGACACCATTGTCAAATTATAGCTGCATTTTTATTGCTACAGGTAGTATATATAATTCAAGGAAAGCCTAAAATAAACGAAATGAGGAAAAATAATATATGTTCAACTGCGAAACACAACTTGTCATTGTCAATTAAATGTTGATGATGATGAGTACCTAAAAGCTCATCCATTCCACTTTAGTTGAACCAATGAGTTGAACCGAAATGCTTTCAGAAGTTCGAGAAACAAAGAAAACTTTTAGGAATATCCGAAAATAACACTTCATTTTTATCTGAAATGTTTCGAATGAAAAAGTTTTCATGGTAGCTTTTCATTAAACTAACAAACTAGACACCTACGCTTAATGCGCCCACATTTCAGGCTACAAATAATGTTATTACTTATCTTACGAAAAGTTTCCTCAAAATATCCTAGCATAACATCCCAATAAGCGATGAATTCAAAGACATAACCCTTCAGTCTTCGATAATAGTTAAGCAATGTACGAGATTTCAAGTTGAAATGATTCCAAACGATGTTAGAAAGCCAACAGTTAACGCACGTATAAATATCCATCCATTCGCTGTTTTTACCTTATTTATTACATATGTCTGGACGTTGGGTATAGTCCTTTTATTATCGAAATTCGAATGGAGTGTGTGGCCATATTGTTTTGTTTTAATGGTTGTCTAATGGTTTCCATAATGTTTATGTTCCAACAGTTGGGTTAATATTTCATTTGACAATAAATGACCTTCTCTTTGATAGCTGAAGAGCAGTTCATGGGAGAACTTTATTCCATCACGGCATGGCTTTGCTCAATGATAATGATGACACATTTTTATGAGGATAGCAACACACAGTAGCTAATAAAACCAAAACCCTTTATATGCTCATTATCAGTGGGTGTCATCGTGTGATGTAACAAGTGTGCATGCTCATCAAACCAGAAAATTAATTTAATGTATCAGCCTCCGTGACATTCACATCGAAAGTTTGCTCTGATGCTGAAGGCACTTGTAGATGAAAATGGTTGACAGGATGCATCTGCCTCGGCAATGTAATCAAATAGTAATATAGTAATAAACTTATGCAATAAATAAGAGTCTGGAATTATACGCAACAATTTATAACATAGCTAAGAGCAAGCATAGGCATTTCATTCTCAGATAATCCATCAAAGTGTGAGACTTTAATGTTACTCACGTGCGTCATATGTACATATATGTATCGCTATAATCAAATCATATTGCTGCAAACTTTTCAGACCGAAGAAGGACTGGTAATTTTAATGTGTCATATAAAACTCTATTAAAACCGAGTATACAGTTAAGTGAAATGTGAAAATGGAAAGACATTTTTAGGTTCAGCTATAATTTATATGACAAATTCTACGCTGGCTGTCAGTGACAGCACAGCAAACTTGCAAGAACACGATATCTTCAGTACACGCCTTTGTAAACTGATCTGATACCTCACTACGCTTTACAAGATATTCATGATGGGTTATCGTATAAATGAATAATCTAGATTTAGAGTATATGTATGTCCGGTAAAATAAGTACCCCGTGTATATACCATATGTATATCAGGATACTGAGGACGAACTGTCAAGAAAAATATAGGGCAAAAATATGAATTATCTGGAGAGGAGACTCGTGAAACTAGAGAGAGAATAGCAGTGAAAGCAGTTGGATACAAACAACTACCGTTCCTCGTCAGCTTAACCTAGATTAACAAACACTGGCTGAGGGAAGGGAGCGAAAATCTAGGGGAAACGAGTACGTTCTCTGTAGCTGGCATGATGTATTATGGTGGATTAAAAAGAAAACAGAATGATAACAGGACTGTTGGATCATCATGAGACTGAAGGAGAGCAGCAGCAATCCATCCCAGTTTTTTCTCTGTGTGTAATGTGTCTCATATACATATATACTTAAGTAGGTAGATGAGTCTAATCAAAAGAACTAGGCTACAGATATAAATTGTGTTGTATCTAAATGAAGTGAGTGCATATAAGGTATGAGTTATATACAATACGTTCGCCATATAATTAAACAACTCTTTCATTTGAGCGAACGACACATATTTCAGATGACTGCAGGATGTTGCTTCTAGCCTAGGATAATGGCAGTGGGAAACAAGACAGAGATTTTCTTGAATGCGCTTATAATCAGCAAATGACCATGACTCGCAATATTTCTTCCGTGGAATTTTACTCTCAAATATTACCCAAGGACGAGGCTTATGGACTTATATTTTCATGTTTCTACGTTGTTTCTGTTATAATATCCGGGAACATGAGCTCATTGTAGCATGTATTCCCTACGTAGCCAGATAACCTACCAAACTATCAGTCATGAGTTCGTGGGTAAAATAGTTACTATACTACGTCGCCCACATTAAAAGGTATGCAAACTTTCTTCGGCAAAACACGTTCGAGCCTCAAACCAAGAGAAATTCTTTAAGATACATGTTTGTCTCATAATATCCATACATTCTTGCCGAAGGACCATAAAGAGCAAGAACCATAGTACCAGTACCGTGTGCTGAAAAAATGTCGACATGTAGGAAACGCACAAATATGAGCTAACAACCTTAGAGCATTATTGTACGTGAGTGAGGTATTGCACAACAAGGAACATATTCATGCAGAACAAGTCAGTCAAATGTTACAAAAAATTATGTTAGGACTTCTCAACGACTGTAACCGTTGGCCCAGCAGGGAAAATATATTTCGCATTGTTTACTATGTTTGCAGACTCGTTAAGAGCTAAAAAAGAAAGAGAGTAGCACATGCCGCCCAAAGAGACGATGAGATTTCCCTTTCTAACTCATTCTAATGCTATTACCACTCTTCTCCTATTCTTCAACTTAGCGTTTTAATATGACCAAGGAACAACCACGGTTTTTCTTTTTCAACCACGGTGAAAAAACAACAGGATTCTTTTCTCCTCTGAAAGGATGTGCTATTCTCGTATTAATGCCGTATTACGATACATTATCCTCCACTCTACATCATCCTCAGAACATTCCTCTCGTCTCCAATTCTTGGTATCATACCGAGCACGTCTATTATTTCTTCTTTCTTCAAGTATGTTTTTTTTTACTTGTGTGAAGACTTTCCCCGGATATTACCTCCAGCCAGCTCTTTTTACTTACACCCTTTTGTACTTCGTTTATTACACGAATAGAAATTCATTTTGTTCATCATTTTTCCCTTCATCTAAATCAAATCGGAAGCGTGTGCCTATTCATTTTTTTTCTGCAGAATGAAAGTGTAATAACGTTTACTGAATTGAAAGGCTGGATTGGATAGTGAATTATTATTCAAAGAAGATCAAAGTGAAAGTTACAAAGCGTTGACGTACCGTAAACTTCGTATTGGTTGTGTGGAAGCAAAGAAATTGAATTTTCTTTTCGTTTGCTGATTCATTCTCAAGTACAAATATAAGTGGGGATATGTCTTAAGACTTAAGAGCATACTCCTAGATTTTCCACGAAAATCCTGAGCGAGTAGAAAATTGGAAAGGATTTAACGCATGAACTGCGGCTGTTCTTACCTCCAATATGTTACTGAGATTATATTATACCGACCTGAGTCTTCTACTTCTACCTACTTATGTGTATAATATCTTTCATCAAGAAGTTGAAGCTAAATAAAAAAGATTTTTGTTCAAGGTTGCCAACCTTGTTGCAGAACAAAGAGCTTCTTTATTGTTATCCAACCCTCAGATAAAAACTTGGGAAACCCTTTGGACCACTGTGGACTTTTAGCGTACAAATAATATATGTAGATAAATGGTTATTTTTGTGATTTGTGGAGCGTTATTTTTCACTCGTCATTATTTCGTTGACTCTCATAGCATTCTACACATGACTTCACTTGAATAACGGCTTACTATAGATAACCATTGCATCCGATTTTACGCGAAGACGGTTTTCAATCTGTGATTGAAAAACAGCTTTTTGTCCATTCGTATTGATCACACACGTATTAAAAAGACACGTTATTCGCTGGGTTATTTGCTTCTTCAGTAGGTCGGCCTTTCCTATTCAGCCCACGCTGCTTTCACAGAACTTTCTCTTCGCTCACTCGTACCAAACGAAGCTAAAAATAATACAAAGTGTGACAAAGATGACAGGGAGAGTGCATCCTATCTGGTTATGTTGTGGAATAATATGAACACGTCAGACGTTACGGTTGCAGTTGTATTTTTGTTCCCTGTTTTCTGAAAAAAATACATTGTGCCTCCCACTGGTCTAGAATGTCTACCTGCTGTTTCCGTTTCATATGAATTGAATGCAACTAAAAGGTACAATTTTCTAACATGAAAATGGTATGTTCCGTGACATACCAGCGCTCGCCAAAAACAAAAACTCATTTTCTTCGTGTGCCTATATACGTTATGACTTTATGACAAAACAATGTCCAAGAAAGAAAATCTAGATTTTCGAAATGAGAACATTGTCCTGTTTTCGTCTTCAGTTTGATTATGAAAAAGTTTTCCTTTACAAAATTTCAAATTTTACACGAGACAATAAGAAACTATCAGGAACCAAACGCACGTATCTATATATCCAGGTTATAAAAAATGCTCAATGTTCATGCGCCATATCCATGCACCAATATGTTCAATGAGATACTTCCTGCTTACAATAAAAGCATGAACCATATTTTTGCAAGTTGAATTGTGTGAAGATAGTCGAGAGACAATAATATCATGTATTCAATCGATTGAATTGGCACAGACAACAAATAAGTGGTGCAATGAAGGAAAATAATGGAGCCACCATTCTTCCATTATGAAGTCTGTCATAAATAACTTTTTTTGAAGACAGTGACTAATAATGGTACGCACTAAAGCAATTTAGTAGGAAGAAAAAAGAGAAAGCACGTTCATATATCTGAACCAGAGTGAGATTTGTATAACTGTAAATATTGTACCGATAACCAGAGCTAAAATTTCGGTTTTTGTCTGTTCTACACAAACGCTTTGTATGAGTAAATACTCTCAATTCGGGCTATTTTTAGAAGTTTTACAATTCGTCCCATTTAACGGTATTGTTCCATGCATATTTGTGTTATTGGTAGGTGGTTGAAATAAAATTCCAATTAATACACTCTCGCAGCTGTACACGTAGATGATAGATGATATATCGTAAATTCGTGACCTAACATCTTCAATTATGGTTCGCCCGCGTTCAACGGTGATATATCAGTATCTGTATGTGCTCTGGGATGAAGCAAAACGCAATTCTAAATTGATATAATCGTCTCTCCACTCCCCTGCCCTATTTCACGTATTCGTACTCCCCACCACACACTTAAACTCTTCCAGAAGAGGTTCTTATACCCAACCGTAGAAATAGGGAGCATACTTTGCTGATGGAATTAGGTTTGTTGAGTTTTTCCAAATATATAGGTGTACGAGTGTATATACTCTTTTTTATGTGATCCTAATAATACCGTAAATTATTAAATTAGTACTTATTGTTTGTTCTCGCACTTACCTGAATAGTTGCCGACCTTGTGCCAACTGTAAGTGCCTTTATTGTCACCGTTCTTCTGAAAGTTAACTATTGTGTACCGAGGCGGTCCATCACCGTTCCAGAAACGGAAAATGTTCTCCTCCTCATCTGGAAGATTGGGAGAGAAAAGAGGTGTAATTTGATTCCATTATAGACACAAGAAAGCCAACTTCTTCTTTGCACATTTTGCTCCATTGGAGAAATGAAAGGCATGAAAAGAGCGACTTGCCCCATGAACGAGGAGACTCAACGGCTTTGTTCTTCCTTTGCTTAAATGAGCGTGCAAAAACTATTCCCCAACTTTCATAAGTACACACTGTGTAATGCCTATTGTTAGCTCGATCAAAGCCTCAGTCTTCTTTCTTTCAGACCAGGTTCGTCGGTTCATCGAAAGCTACTTTCATATATCTTCGAAGGAAAATCTTACAACTACTTCGACAACACGTGAGATGGAAATGTATTCCAGGAAATCTAAACATTGATGTTGGGTGGCCAACATCTAAATATTTATTTTATTCTGATCGACATCAGCAAAATAGAGTGATTGTCAGTTTAAAGTTGAATGAAAAATGAAATACTCCTCATTCGTTTTGGTACTCTTGTAAAAGCAAAACTAGAACGCGAAATCTTCAAAATATTCTCTAAATCCCATTTACAACATCACTTTAGAATTCCAAGTAATTGTCACAAAGCTTTTCTTACCTTTAAACGTCACGTTCTTTAGATATTCGAAAACCTTTACACCATCCAAATGCTTCATGGCGTCGCACAGGCCGTAATAGCCAATACCACATAAATCCTTGTGTATGTTATGCAAGGCTGTAGCAAATGCGTAGGCGGCGTCCCTCACAAAATGAACAAAAGAATGCTGCCCGTATCCCGTCTCCATTGAAATCTTCTCATTCTCCGGCTTGCAAATTGGCTCGGATGAATTGGATGTGGCGTTCAGCTTGCATCTATTATTTCAAAAATAGAGTTCTGTCACAAACTATAACATAATATCATGTAGGTATGTATTACATTAAAAAGCCGAGTATACTCTTGTGACGCGTTCTTTTGTTTTCGTTAGCATTCTTGAACGCTATTTGTAACTTCTGCAGGGCTGAGCAAAGTTTCGCTCTGCGAATCTCTTCTGCAGGACTCTTTTTAATTTTACATGAGTCATCGTAATTTTCTTACGCTTGGCTGACCGAAAAGTGCATAGTTTTCTGCTTAGACTTACCTAAAATGCTGCTCCCAGAACTCCCGGAACCAAGGATTAACATTGGAATGTTCAAGTGTGAGACTGGTAAAATATTCATCGAAGCCTCCAATGCTACTAACTAGCGGCTGGATTGCGATAGCTCCTTCCAACGTTTCTTCCTTCCCCTGAAAAACAATGGCATGCCTGGAATGGAATATGACTTTTTTCCACATTTTTTACGAGCTTAAGTTACATCATAAGAAATAATTTATTTCGAATTTCTTCCGTTTCCAACACTGAATTCACAGTTGAACATTAGTTTTAATAATTTACACGGATTGAAACAGTCCAAGGTCACACGTTTTCAAATCCCATTATGCCTAAAAAATGTATTTCATATAGTGAAAGGGATGCTATTGTATATTTGCATTTTTTATTTAAAGTGACAAATATATTTTGCATTAGCATTCCATTTTTACAGTCACGTCCCAAACTATTGTGTTGTAATCAACATCATCATGATCCCGCAGTAAAACTACGCACAAGCCTGGTAGTCTGGTGCAGAAGCATGAATTTTTTTTTACTTTCGCGTATTCATAAGCCATGCAAGAGCAAGAACGGTGTCGGTCGGCTGGTGCCAAAAAATCGTTGAAAAGAATATACTACTCATGTTGCGAAAAGCAATTTAAGTGTCTATAAAACGAAGCATGGCACAATATTTGTAAACTTTGCTCAACCCTCTGTTTCCTCCTAACAATCTTTTTTTCTTCTTCCTTCACAATTCATGAATTTGGATACTTTCCAAATCCTACAATATTGTATTGGGAATTCCTTTAATAATATCAAGATCGAACTTTTAGTATATATCTTTCAGACTCTTTTGCCGAGATTTCTCGCGTAATAAATGAATATGTATGTAAAAAATGTAAATGGACTCAATTTTTTTACTGCTCATCTCTCGTGCATATACCACCATCTTAATCTTAGCGTAGCACATTTTTTTACTCAAGCCGGGTGTCGAAAGTGAGCAAAATGTTTACCTGCAGCTGCTCCAGAAAACTGCGTTTTTCTTCCTGTCATAAACTGAAAGTATGAGACCAGGAACAAAACATGAGTCATTGTTGGAAGAGACGTTAGAAGAAGATGGAAGTAATGTTAGCACTCAACTTTCTCGTCTCTACACTTGGCGGTCTACTTATGAGTTTGCTTACATAACATCATTAGATGTAATCAAAATGAGTTGATAGCATAATGCACACGCTCCACAGCTTTGAGCTTTCACGCTGAGCATTTGTTGGTAAATACTTTCAACACCGTCGTCACACAACTCTCGAGGAAACTTAAAAAACCACTACGATGTTTACTACCCGACTTTATTAAAATCATTAAAACCACCCCTCAAACTACTTAAGATTCCAGAATAATGTCTAAATGCATCCGAAAATAACTGGTTCATTGTGCGACGATGAACGTGACTTTTCCTTGGTTTACCAGATTCCAACTTCCAACAACTAGTTCACTTTCATCATAATGGTACACCTTCAAAGTGTGAGCTTCTTATATTACTCCTGAAAAAGGAAAGCTTCGAAACGAAGCGTGTATAATCAGGTGCGCTTACAAACTCTTTAAACCTTTACTAAACCGAAGCCAACCATGCATCAAAGAGTATAATATTCGAAGATAAAAGTCCTTTCTTGCATAAAATGTAGGGTAGAAGTTGAGCTAGGACTTTGCACATGAATGTTACTGATCGTGACCAAGCTCGGATTTATTGCGTCATTTACTCAAAAGACAAATTAAACTTTAATTAGCACGGACATGCTTTTCCATGCGTACATATGTGAATGTATTTAATTAAATACCTGAAACCCAAATTTCTAGAAATAGAAATCCAGGATTTTCAAATGAAAAGAGGCATATATGATTGCGTGATACGGCTATGCTGAACTTTACTTGCACGCTTTTGATTGATCGTAGCCATATTATAATTGAAGCTGCCACGCTGTCAACTGTCAGCTACATCGTTTTGTTCTCACTTATCAAACAAATACCTACTGAGTATGTCCTTGAAAGCAGAATCTCAGCTTCCAATGATTTTCAATGGAATGATTTATAATTTGCATCAAAATGAGTTCACTAACATGCTTTTCTTCTCAAGAGCATATTATAAGGGTATCCTTCGATTCAACTTCGTACAAAATGCTTTGAAATCAGCCTGCGGCAATAATGTTTTCACCTTCCAGTCTTCATGATATATAGTGAATCCGCATTTTCGCAAATTGCTTTCACTCGCTACACACACTCTTTATTCACATTATTCATGTCTGATGATTGCTGTTGGTAGTGACTATTGTAATACACGAACCCATTATGTATGCATACTATTTGTAAATGTAAATAGAATGGATAGCATTTCGTGTTTCATTGGCTCCATTCAAGTTCATTTGGTAGGCAGCTTTATGACCTGAATTGAGAATGGAACAGGAGGAGGAACATCAAGCTTTGTATTAGTCACCCAAGCATGAAGATTTATGCGCGACTTCGTTATGCATGCATGCAAAAATAAACAGAGAAAGCATGCAGAGCTCACTCATCCGTAACCACAGATGAGAATTAGACGTTCCGCAGCTGTCAGTTGGTGTAAGGATGATGATACCTTGGATTAACATACTGAAAGCTTGGCTTTTGCAGACACCATCACGATACGATACACACGTTTTTTTGGAAAGCTCAATGTTTTGGAAGGAACTACTTGTAAACATTTTCTCCGATTTTGCATGCAATACAAAAAAATAATGCGAAAAGGTTCAAGTTGAAAATCCGCCAACTACAGGTTTGAGCAGAAACTGGGCGCATCATCACATCAGTGATGGGAAGCAGAGGGTTGCACAAAGCCCGAAGCCCGACGAAAGCCCGAGCCCGACCCGAAGCCCGTTCGGGCTTCGGGCCGGATAACTGGGGATCGGGCCGGGCCTCGGGCTTCGGGCTCAATGTTGAGCCCGAAGAGAGCCCGAACACCATTACCAACACGTGTAATAAAATGTAATATATTCATTATGGCATGGTGAATCGGTGATACTTGCGTTTGCGTTACATTTTCCCCAATCACACCCACACTCTTACACCAACGGCGCCGTTGTACGAAGGAGACCCATGCCACAGTTTCTTACAGAAAATGTGCATCGAAATTATCGTTTGTCAACGTTTTATGTTTCCCTTCATGTGAGAGGTTTATATGGGGTTCCATTGCTTGCAATTTGCATTTTCGTTTAGTTTAGGCTGGTGTAAATAAATTCTAGTTGAGGTTTAAAAATCAACGGCGCCGTTAGTAAATGTCAAAGGTGACGAATAATGCAAGTATTGTTTTACAAAATTAGTGTTGTACTGTCCCTTTGTAATTGAAATTGATATACAAATATATGGCTTGATATAAATACTGTATGGCTATTGGATTACAAATTACAATCTAATGTAAAATGTGCACCATTTATAACTTGTATCCTTATTTCGGGCTCGGGCTTTTCGGGCTTTTGTACCGTATAATAAATCGGGCTTCGGGCTTCGGGCTCAAAGTTTAAGAGTGTGTTCGGGCTTCGGGCTTCGGGCTCAATGATCATAAAATGTATCGGGCTTCGGGCTTTAAAAAATTGCCCGTGCAACCCTCTGATGGGAAGATCGTATCTTATTGTAAAGGCGGAATCGATGCAGTAGTAGTAGTACACTTACCATAGCCACAGATTCCCGACCAGTCCAGCCATCAGTACCAAGCCAAACGTATCGGGTGCCGACTCCAAGTTTTTTCGCTGCTTGCATCAGGAAGCCGGCATTTTCCTTCTCCAGAATCAATAGTATCACTAATCAGAAGAGAAAAACCACAGTCAGCGTTATTACGCAAATGAAATTTTCAAAATAGTTTATAATTAGTAGCTTCCGCGTAGTTGTACACAACAGACATACATTTATTAAACACATTTATTTGGCTCGTGTAATTAAAGGAGTCTAACAAATACGAGATACAAAGATCTAATTTCATGAGGAAGGCTCCAGACCGCTGCGCCATCGTAGCCCGCCCGCGAGCACCTAAATCATAATTAAAGTTTCCATTTCTTGGAGAACTCTGCTTGATACGTATAGACTTTTAGTAGGGGAATGATCTGAGAGTAATTAATTCGGAGAAACTGGTAGCCTTAATTACATCCATGAAAATCGCAGATGATTTTGCCGCAGAACACTTTTTACATGAAAAAAAATATTTCATCAAAGACGTGTACCTAAAAGACATGACGTCAACAACTGTAAGCAAGGAAGTTACATCAAACTTTTTGAAATGTGATACAGTTTGAGTAATTTTTAACGGGATGCGCAGATGCTGTATGTTTTTGCATGGAAAGTTTTTATACGGCTTTTTTTACACTTTTTGTTGTTTATCTGGTAGCATAGTTTTCATTATTCAGTTCCATCCTCATGAAAAAAAGTCATGATTTATGTATAAAAGTCTCCCATGAGCATTTCATTTGCGGAACTTTTCCCTCAAAAACGTAAACATGTAAATCGAGAAATCTCCAAAGTTAGGGTGGGGCGATCATCTTACCTCTAATCTCTGGCTTGTTAGCTATCGCTCTCATAATTTGTTCATAGTCAGGTTCTTTAAATTGGTATCGGATGACACGATGGGGCGTTGTGAAGCAGATTGTGTCATTCCCAGCAATTTCCCGGAGACTTTCGTAGCAGTGGAGACCATACTCACTGTCGGAATACACAACAGCTACGTACGTCCAGTTGAAGTGCCTACACGAAAAGAGAACGTGTAAAAAAATTATTAATGATACCTAAATTCTCTTCAATTCAACCCATTAAAATTCTATCCGTTCTATGTCCAAAGAACCTTTCCAGAATCTGATATTAGAATCATGTTCGTCACTAAACTATTACATTACGAATTCATGGCAAGATGGCAACCTGAGAATGACCAATGTAGCCGGAGACGACCTTAAAACGTCGTGTTGCCAAGTTCGGGTAAAATAAAACAAAGTTACAAATTGATCAAAATATACTCTTTCGCATTATCTCACAAATCGAACAGAGACTGGATTCATGGAAAGTTTCCAATGTTATGCTTACGCTTACGGAGATAATCATTAGCTGGTTATAAAGCTCAAATTCCACACGATCCAATTTCAAGGGCTTATAAAACGTGACAGCGATACATAACTTAACGGTATAAGCGAAAGACATGGTCCGTGTATATGTAATAAATACCTTCAAGTCACTAATTGGGAGCTCAGTTTATAAATTCAGTTAGAATTCGTAGACAAAGCTTCATCCTACACAATCATGTTGTAATTTCCAATTTTCTCCTGTTGGAGTAATGAAAACAAGGAGATTTAATGCGAAAAGGTGCTGATCTCAACAAACAAAGTACTATGTGCCAAATACGGTCGACCGGTGACTACTTTAAATCCAAAAAATGACTATAGTCCCTTGCCAAGTTTTCACTAGCTTTTATCTTTAAAGCAAGTCATTATTACACTCAACGACTCGCTCAAGTATATAGAGAATGGTTATCTTTGCACATTTTTTTAGGATTCTACTTGAGCGTTTATTGCAGGATAATGACTACGTGTAATTCGATTCAGATTCTTTACCAAGTCTAAATAGTATCATCACCACATCATCAACCTCCTCACAAGTCACTTGTGCGAGAAGTGGTGGTATGGTAGGGTAGTGCCACTGCCAGTAAAAAGTAATAGAACCGCTGTACTATCAACTATCACATCTATTCTATTCAATTTCTCACAATCAGCACTGCAACCACTCAAGGACATTGGACGGAGCTACTTTTCCTAGGAGAAAGGGTGGTGTAATAAGACGAGGACTCACGTCAAGAGTCGTTATTTCTTATTTAATGGGGAGGAGGTTCTTATATGGATCTTATTCTGCGTGAGCGTTTGCTGCATGCCTTCTCACTCACACCACTTTCTCTTCTCTAGTGTCTGGAATTGAAAGTGGAGATACGGGTCGTACCTTTCAGAAAGACAGACTCTTCTAATTTCAGCGCCCTCACAATTCGCTTATTCTCGTTACTACTACATTTTGTGGGTCCTAATTCATTTTCGCTTTTGGGGAAACGGGTGAATTCACAAATAAAAAGGGATTTTGTGTGCAGCCTCTGGATATATGTAATTCGAGCATGCTTCATAAGGACAAAGAGCGAATAATTTTCTTTGCTTCCTTTTTCATACAAATGAGCAAGGAGACAAGGAGAGGGAAGGGTTTTTATGAATGCACATTGCATTATGGGTCCACAGCTCCATAAAACAATTCATGTTGCATAATGTTCTCTGGGAGTTGATCTCTAGAATTTCAAGTCAGGAAAGCAAAGGAGAGGAGTGACTTTCAACACTACTCTCGGTGCTTAGGTTGACACTCACATCACGAGAAGAAAGAATCACGTTCTCCCACGGCACCAGTCTTTTTTATGTACCATAAATACGCTCCGCTAAACTTCAACAGAGTCACGAGTTTTAATCATGAAATCGATTTTGCACACGTTGCGAAAGCCGACTCTCGAGAATACGTTTCTGCTTGACAGTTTTTTGGGCAATCACATTGTCACAATGAGTCTAGTAGCTAGATGATCTCTTCATACATAATTTACTAGCGGATACATAATGGTATATGTGTTTGTTACAGCTTACCTGAGTATTTCAAGGAGAGCATGAGCTTGGTTCACATCCGAGGGAACAGTTCTGAAGAAGTATGGAAACTTCTCACGATTGCTGAGTTGTGGCGATGTTGACATGTAGCTTATTTGAGGAGTTTGAAACAACCGGAGAAGCATTGCAACCTGTCCAAACCAAATAAATCCACATGTTGCTTTCTCTGCTCTAGAGACATAAAACTTTCTTTGATTTATGAGCTACGCAAGCCGTCACATTTTATTTACGAAAAGTCAATCCTTCACTGGAGGAGAGTGTAGTCATACAACTCCACTTCACACACTGGCAAACAACAAACGAACTCTGTAGAACTTGATTTATGTTGACGTTGAAACTACAACGAGTATATACCAGTATCACTAAAATTACTCAGGAAATTTTCCAAAGCTTGTTTCAGTTGACTGTAAGTATTTGGTTTGGTAGAGTAGAGAGATCTACATATTATAAGTAAGAATTTTCAGAACCCAAGTAGGCATGCAGGTTACATACGTAAGCTCTCAAGAGGCAGAGTTGAAAGCTCTTGATACATGTTTTATCCCAGCTCAGAAAGTCTTTCAATGACATTCAACATGACACATTTTCAACCTGAAGGACAATTCTGAAGTGGAAACGCACATTGAATTGATAGAAAATACTTCTCCTTCTTAATTCACAAAGGACACACCACACCACGCCCACCTTGTATCAAGTGCTTTTAGAGACTTGAACAGGCAGACCGTTTTCGTCTTATATGTGGGAAGAGTCTCAGGTATTTCTAAATTAGTATCATTTCTTCGAATATTATTTCCCATGGGACAGTCACAAAAAGAAGGTGCGTGCTGCAAGACAAGTTTCGTGAGGTGCCCGTGACCCTGGCACAATTTCCATTTTTTCAAGAAATGCACACGCATGAATGAGAGATAATATTAGTAGCACATGTGAAGAGGGCGGAAATGTAATGTGACATTGGTATTCACCGTCACTATCTCTAATTGCGACAATCTGAATCGCTTTCACTGCTCCTAGTGTAAGTTTTTCATTGTCATTTCTAGTAGAACTCATTGCAAGCATTTTCACAAAGAATTGTCTGACAAAATCCTAAAAATGTTGTTGCATGTTGCATGCTCAGCTTTTTCCTCAATGTGTATCATTTTGCTTTACTAAAGTCGACCACACGCATCCCATTGTATGATCTAATGTCTGTTTACTTGGGCGATGACAAACTGGCCTACTTTCATCCATGGTGCTAGCGTATCTACGTCCAAATACACACCCACACCACACCAATATTTAGCTGATGGAACTCCCGGTACTACCAGTCCTCCCATGATCGTGAATCGTGATTATGATTAACATTCCCTACACCCAGTGAGTATGAACATGTCTGGAAAGTTAACGCAACAGCTATAACGTATGACACATACATACAGGAACATCTATATGAACATACATATAGTGTTCCCTATTCTATTAGCAAAAACCTAAACCGACAACACACATTTCATATACCAACGTTAAATTTCTCAGTGATTGCGGCAGGACTAACAAGTGAAATGAAGTGTTAAGAAGGCCGATGAACGCCGTTTTTTACTTTGAGTGAGACCGTGAAGTACGGAAATTTTTAAAAATAAGCACAATGTACAGTCTGATCATGACCATTCAATTTGAAACGCATAATGAAGGTGACCGGAGCATGTGTTACCAGCGCAAGTTACTCAATCACTGCTATCTCAAAATACATTTTGCTTTCCTCCTACAGTAAGCTATAAAGATCTAAAATGAGTGCCTGAAGTGCCTCTACAAAATGAATACATACAATGTACGTACGTACCATTTCTTATGTAACTTAAGATTTTGCTCACATCTTCTTCATCGTCTCGCGTCGTCTACATGAAGAGGGCCATGAAAGCTCCCGATAAAGCTGTCGCTGACATTGACACTGCTTATAAAGTGAAATTTATTCTATTCCGTCGATCTTACTCGCAACTGCCACACGTTTTAGTGGTTTAGTGACAAGTTGTATGAGATCAAGATGATCGATGGTTTCGCGATGTTTTTACTACAATCTTTGCTCTCTCTCTCTTTCCTTCCATCTTTATATAACGGTGAAAGCGTGCACAGCATTTCATGTACTTGCTGTATTGCGCCTTGTGCATCAGACAAGTAAATGTATATGAGAATATGAGATCAGGCATGTGTGTCCTTTTTTCTCTTGAAAGAATTTTTTCACACATGAGTAGAATTGCAAGCTATTGATATAAAGAAATATTGCGAAGAGTAATCGAATGATAAAAGCCAGCAAAAGTGGCTATCAAAGTTCGTTTGACAGTGAGCCGACAACCTTCAGTGTCCAGATACAAAATATATATTATGAGAGCACTACGTGAAAGATATATTTTTAGTACAATTGCAAAAGACATTCCTCTAGTCACATAAAATGTTGTTAGAAATAATAAAGAAAATTAAATCCAAGGAGAGAGAGAGAGATGGGAACTGGGTTTAGTGAAAATATTGTACTAACCTGAATAGTGACGGAGGAAGATTGACCACCAATCACACCAACAATACGGTCCAAGCTGCCATTGCGGAACTTTGCTGGTGAGCCATCTGAACATTGGAATTCTCGGTCATGGTATTCGTTGTAATGGGAAATGAGACCTAGAAGAAGCGCACAGTCAACATTAAATGAGGAGAGTAAATGTAAAGACGGATATTATTTCCTTTCTGTCTCTCCAAGCTTTTTCCAGTCTGTTTGCAGGTCTAACGACATACGTATAATGACTTGTAGTAAAGGTATACTCATGCTCTCTATCAAATTCCTTTCACATTGTGACCACTTTCTGGAGAAAGTGCATTTTCACTTATGGCATTACGACTGAGAGAAACCACTTCCAGATGACTGTGAATGTAGGTACATTACTTATATGTAATTTAATGTAATGTGTGCCTTCTGCTCTTGTGTGTGTGGAGTAATGCGATAAGAGAATTCGTGGAATTTTTCGATTTTCTTCTGTTTCTGTCCTTACATTTTTGTCCCTGACCTTAGGTTCCCATTCCTATCACAAAATATAGCTAACTGTTAACAACTACCATAATACTACTAAACTAATCGTGTGCCTGACAATGAAAGGGAGAGAATTTATGAGATATTTTTTTGTCAAAAAACTCACATTGGAAGCCATATCCACATTCTAAGGAACCAATATGTTGAAAAACTGAGTTCATCTTTTAATCTTTTGTCGTTGTTATTGTCACCTTGAAATGTAACTGTATGTATTATAGAACACCCACCCGTCAGTGGACAAATGTAAAACTCAATTGACACATTTTCTCAACATTTATCTTCTGAAGCTGTCTTGGTAGACAGGAAGTTACACAAAACACAGTCAAAAATTGATTACGTCGTGTCTCCGCTGACAAGACAAGATATACAGTGTTGACTCACTTTACGTGAGTTCCTTCCTGTCACTAAATTTTCAATAGATGTTTGCTCTTTCTTCCTGAGCTTCTCATGAAAATCCATGTATTATTGAGTCCTAGAGTTGTCAATAAGTTTGGCATTCTAAGGATTTCTCTAGTATAATTTCGCCTTGTGTGTATCGTATTTCATAGTTTGTTGGATGCCTCTCCTCATGCAGTAAAGTAGCCAAAGCAAATCTCCATAAATAATCTGTATGCTCCTGCATGTTTACCCTCCATGCATTTTAGATGTGGCAAAAAACCCAGCCTACATTATTTGATGAAACTTAATGAAACTAGATGTTGGTGGAATTTTCCGCCTCAACATCCGAAAATATGGTCCAGTTACTCTCCAGCATGAATAAGTAAAAGGGGTGAGAAAATGACGAACACGTAGAATAGAATAGAATATTGCGTACTTTTCATGAATATCATCGATTGCTCCATTGCGTAGGTGTTGGAGTCACAACTGTCCAGCGCTAGGACTCCAAGGCGAATTCCCGGAAGTAGGCTAGTATTCCGATTAATCTTGTCTATTGTGTAGAGAAGTGCTTCCAACGGTTGAATTCCATCCTCACTCTATTCTCATTTGAACAAACAGAAAAACATTTGTCTAAATTAGTTTTCCCTGTGTAGACTTTTCCAGTCGCCCCCTGTATACGAAAGGAAAAAAGGCATAGTCGAATCCGTAGAAGTTGAGTACAACTCAATTCATAAGAAAGACAAACATGCGAAGAAAGACGCATCGACAGCAAATTCATGACGTACATCTCGTTTTGTTACAGTTTGTATATGTTGTAAGTAATAACAAGCTAAGTTGAAAAATACGTACGCAATAAAAACACGCTTTCTACATTTACGTACTACGTACAATATACTACACACTTTAATATAGGAGCCTTTAGTTGAGCTTCACTGTGGCCTGCACAGTTAATTGGCATGATTTCGGAGGAAAAGCGTAAGACTTGGCACAAAAAATGCAGATGTTTCAGAAGATCTCCGGCTCCTTTCAACTTCAAATCCCTTATTCCTCAGCGAATAACCCAATTATATTAGGGGTCATTTGCATTTGTGATTTTTCCGGAACGAAAGCCGAAGTATATTTTTGCGTATTGTAACTTTCCCGAGAGATTTTTTTGATTAATATCGTAGTGCAAAAGAATGATAAATAGGTATCAGGTTACAGAAGCGATGCTGAAAATTCTTAGAAGGAAAAAGTGCAAACTTATTTTATAAACAATTTTCTCCGACCTAATCAAATAAGAGAAAAACTTTCGCCTTTGGCATTTGTGCTAAAATACACGTCGCAATTGTAAATGAGCCACTTTGGCATGAATTAAATTTTTATTTTTACCTGAATTTCTCCACATGAATCCATCTCCGAACCTCGTTTGTGAATTGGGAATAACGCCCCCAAAATAAAATCACCCGAAATATTGACTAGCTTCTGTTGCGAACTTATTGACGGAATGGTGAATGAGGCTGGCGTTCCTGTCACAGTCAGCATCATTACGGTGACAAACACTGGGGAAAACCACGATTTGAACTTTGCATAACCACAACTTTCACATCTCTTCGTCGTAGACATGTTGCAGTAGGTGACAGTTGCCACTTTCTTCTTTTCTCTCTCTCGTAACTGCAAATTGCTCCTCCCAAATGATGCTGTAGACTTTTACGTCCCCTTTTTACAGTTCATTAGCGTCACTAGTTGCGAGTAAGATGTGTCGCAACTTGCAACTTCACACTTTTGTTCAAGGTTGCACCGAACTTTGTATTGGGGTAGAGAAGTAAAATTTATCAAATGTACACTTATTTTACACATTTTCCATTATAACAATGGTGGATTCAGTTCCAAAATATTTGGGTCTTCTGCTAAACGACGAGCTGACGTGCCTTGTCTTGTGGAAGAGGAACAAGTGAATGTGTGGCTGAAGTTTGAATGAAAATTTAATAATTTGCTGAAGCTTGTGTAACTGCTACTAACGCTCACATATGCATGACGGAGCCATTCTCCCGCCCCGTTTTCCATTATTAATCAAACCGGATAAGTGGTTTCCTCGTTGAGAATCTGGAACAGCTATATAGTAAAAGCATATTATCAACTTTAAATAGATATCGAAATCAAATGCAAGTAATAATTACCGGGTCATGAACAATCATTGTATTCATTTGATATACCTATACATCTTTTGTGCACGCTTAGGGACGGAAGCTCAATTGAATTATGCGACATGCGGTCAATATATTTTTTATAAGTACATATACTTGCTTGTGCGATAAAAATTATTTGGTGATTTCACATTTTGTACTGTCAGATTTCAACGGAAATGCAAATAAGTAAACCCCAAAGCTGAGTGAAATCTATTGAAATGTATGAGCATCCTGTGCATTGTGTATACCTGTGTACTGCAGCCTGCACCTGTGCTACAACGTGACTTATTGCCTATCGCCGACCTCTCCGAGTTCATTATTCAAAATCTATGTTTAAAGGATGGTAGATCTCAGTCAGGTTTCAATTCTTTCTTGTAATAATAACATGGCAGTAGCTACCAGAAAAGTGGTGTATAAAAGTAGGTGAGCATCCGATACATGGACCCCAGAGTTCGAAAACATAAAATCTCAGAATGATATAATAAGGTCCTGAGTGAGCACTTAAACGACCACAAAGGCCATAGCCATAATTTTTAATGAACCACGCTATTGTAGACGTAATACAAAATCGTGTAGTATTGTTGTTTAGAATCATAGCATAATTACGTCAGTAAGATCGGAAAGAACTCGCTGATGATAACAGTCCATAGTCTTAAACTCTTTTTCGGCAATGCAGCACTACTGCCCACGGCTACTCTAATCTAACGTAATATTCGAATGGTATCAAAACGTGCTAGCTGAGAAAGGATGCGAGTGCCATAATAGACTTTTATCTGTTTACGAGTTTCATATATTATATTAAGAGTTCATGCGTGCCATGAACTTGGTATATATCCAAACCGTGGTCTCGTCTGGTTCCAAATGAATTCTCGGAATATCTTTGAAACGTGACAGCTTACTCTGTCGCGCTGAAGATAAAAAGTTGAAAAGTTCACAGAAATGAACTTGAATATGGCGTGGCATGATGCTGTCCATAGAACAAAAACTTTCTCGCATCAATATAGACATGCTTGGCATGACACACAAGCTGTTCATTTTTACACTCACACACAACTTTCTCTCTAATAAATAAGGTGGGAAAGCTGGGAGGGATTAAGTTGATTACTAAAAGCTTTTTAGAAAGACTCTGTTGGATTCCATAATGCTTTCTGGGACACAAGCTGACACAAAGCAACTTAGCACGCGGTCGGATTCCCTGGAATCAACTTCATTGCCTTGTACAATATCGTGAATAACCAAGGAACGAATATTAAACACCGCTTTGTAAGTGGAACAAGTGTTGATCATAAAGTTTGCTAAAATTAGCTATGCTTTTTCTATTACTATCATCCCTGAAAAGATTTGGCATACACAAAGATGCGTTATTTAGCGAGGAATTTCATTTTAATTAAATGTGATGCCGTATATTGTTCAAACTAAAGTGACTGGAGCAGGATTTTCACATTGGCAGAAATTTTGTTGTTACTCCCTTCCTTGTATCATCTCTATTTATGTTTGCAAAAATTTATGCGTTTAAAAGGCGGACGGAAGCACAAAGTTACTTTGTACTAGCGACGGAATTAGTAAACCCGCACAAACCTAAAACCTTGTGTTCTAAATCTAAATGCTTTTACACAACTTTATAAATATAGGTAACTATTTTCGTTCTTAAAAGTCCTCGTCAGACGGCGAGAAAAGTTTATGTTCCGCTTGGATTACATCATTGTGCGAATATCCCAAGACCTACGCCGTCCCTAACCCTGGACCAGTTGGTGCATAACATCACAAATCAGTAAAATCTAACTATGTGCCATATCACGACGGGAGTTGATCTTCTGAAAATAAAATTAAGTCTTGAGGGATTCAAGGCCTAAACTTAAATTTTTCTCCGTCAATTTTCCCAAACTCTTTTAATACTTTTTCGTAGGGCCGAAAAACATTGAAACTTTTTTCATGAGTTCTGAACTATTACGTCAAAAATGTCTATAATCATAATCATACATATGGAAGCCATCCCGTGTAATCTCATATTTTCCAAGAAAAACCATACTGCAGATAGTGTGGCGGATTCCCAAAGCTTCGATAAACGTGAATAATACTGAATATATATGCCTGATGTATCTTTATAGTATGTCCAATCAAACAGCTGGAGTAGCATGTGGAGTCTAAGACTAGACGTAAATTTCGCGATTATATTCACAGCATGGCAATAAATCTGTCAAGACATCTGAGTAAACTAATGTCTTACGTTTGCTATCTTTCAGCATCAACTGAAGATTCGTATACATGCCTTCTTTTATATTCCCTGCACTTCACTTTTAAGAGTCACCCTGCATTACCCCGTGAACTACTTTTTACATTTGAGCTTTAGAAGAATGGTGACGCTGATGGCAATCGCACCAACATAAAAGTGAGTATGAGAGAATATGCATGTAGAACAATTCTCACTAGCATTGGAGGAGCATAGTAAAAGCCAGAGAAGAAATGATGACACTTGAAAACTCTCAAAAGACAAATGGCAACAATTGAAAATTAGCACTTGTGCACACACATAGTTTATATAAACAAACACTCGGAATGGAACGAGGCGAGAGGCGAACTTTTATGTATGTCTTTGGAAGGAAGAACTTCGGGACGAAGTTTGACATAAAACAGGAACTGTAAAACACCATGTAGCCCAGTGAACTTCATGTTTCCAGTTTCCAGCATTTCTTTGAATACTAAAAGGGACATCAACTTAGCTTGCTTGGTGCGAAGAAGATCATTACGCTAATTTCTTCGCATTTTTTGAAGCATGCAAACACAAGGAAGGATATATAGTCATCATGACCTTGTATAAATACATTGACTTAGCACCATAAAATTAACAAAGCAGGCTGTTTAGCTAGAGTATATGCGATTTATTTTTAATTGTATGTATGTATCTGGATCTGGACTCAAAGGGTTTCTTCCGAAATCCTTGTGTAATTCTCATACGCACTCGGTCCAATTCAATTAAAATTCTAACATGTCACGAAGTATTTATGGACAATGCAAATAATATATAATATGTCCGCAACCCTTTTGCTAGTTCTAAGGACTACGGAAAAGAAAACATTGACGTGGCATATGTCAAGCTCAAAAGCATCTACGTGAGAATTTACTGTTGAGGGGGAAGCTGTCATTTATCTTAACAAGCCTCTAGCTAGTTTCGGTGTAACTGCTACCGTTTGTCACTTCCGTTGCGGGGAAGCAGCATAGAAGACATCTTCTATGACATGCTTTGTGTCAAACTCTTCCCAGAGAAGACGATGATGAATAAATATAGCTCTCGGCTCTGCTCTTCTCTCGCTTTTGTATTAGTGCCCGATTGACATTTCTGTGTCACACGAAAAATGTGACTCAGTTAGTTTCGGGGATTTCAGGATTCAGGAGAAGAGTCTCGCTTTCTTCAATGTGAGAATGCTCAGAATGCAGAATCCTTTTGGACGCTGAGTCTTGAATCTTGCTTGCGAGTGAAAGTAGTTTAACAGTGTGCATTTATCATATCATAATTTATTAGCTCCTTTTGGACACACACTTTGTGGCTTGCCGTACCGCAGAAGATTAACGCTGCGTTGATTCTAGTACAAACCAAACCTCAAACCAAAGTTTCCTTCATCGAGATTGTGCCTTACAGTCTAGTCTATCTCTGTATGTATCTGTCAGTGAGGAATTCTTTAGCGTGGATGTGGATCATTGACATCATTTCTTGTTTGCTGTATGCTAACTAAGAATGAAGAAGGTACAAATGAGCGATCAAATATCTATTCCGCAGATGAAATATTAAGTAGCTATAGGATTTGAATGCATGATACTGTTCCTTTGTTCAAATTCGGACGTGCTATTATGTTTATTACGCTGCTAAATATTCGTAGATAACTGAGTATATCATCTATCATACACGGACGTTAGAATATATAGGGAAAGAATGGTTATACATTAGAAGTGATTTGTAAGTCAGTCTTTTGTTACGACTCTGTGAGGATATGTCGCACACAGCGATAACTTGAAATGAGAGCGAGATGTTGTGAAGAAAAAATGCAATTCGTGATTATGAAAGTTGACTTAATAAATACTTCACAATTCATCCCTCCCTTAGAAATTGAAATTATTCGTCGGGTGAAGAATTTTCAAGATTGGAAGTTCTAAAAGGAAAATTAAAGCCCAAATTGTAATAACTATTCCCACATTATGCTTGTTATAGCCACATACAAAATTCATGCATATTATATCTGCGATTTAATGCGCTCAACTGCGTCTTTAGCTGAAGAATAGTAAGCTTTCTGACAACGCGCTCCAGCAAGCTGGATTACGAATGATGATGGTATCTATCTAGTAAGTTTGAATTATACAAGTTTAAAAAAACATGATTTTCCACTTTGCCAGGCGATTGAATTCATTGATCCTCCTCCATAAAGTTGGTAAAAGTTAAGGCCACAGAAGTGAGTCATCTCGAAAATCTGACATAAAAGGAAACTAACGATTCTCGATGCCATATTTTGTGAGAATCTCTTTCAATTTGTATACAAAAAAGTTAACAATGCTATATTTCCAGTTATTCGCACACCCAAACCAAACATACCTACGACGAAAGACATCCAGTATATGCACACGTGCCCACCTAACATTTTCCCTGTGATGTCCTTACCTACATCTACGTACAATGCGAATTTATATGTGCGTGTTTATCAGTACTAGTTTTATTGAAAGCTCCTTCGCGCAAATAAATGGCAAAACTGTCTGACAGACGACGTCTTAGCAGTTAACTGTTGGAAATTGATGAAAGCAGACTTCATGACTTCAATCATAATCACAGGAACTGTCTTGACAGGACATCGCTTCCTACACACAAGACAATATTTCTGCTTCCACTTAATCAAAAATAATGGTCGCAATCACAATCACTATCGGTTTCTCGTTCAGTCATCCCGAAATATTGTAGTAGGCATATGTTATCCAAGCGCGTTATCTTTGGAATATCGCGTTTAACGTGGCAAACTGATCGAATACGATGTAAATTGGGGCTACAGTAGACGAAGTTATATAGAAAACTTCGTACATGCATACACCTGCTGCATATATGTATAGAGCTAGAATCCTACGTAAGTCGCATATTATAGTGCAAATTTAGTATATATGATGGATGTATTCGAAATTGAAACTATATCCTACCATTTTCTGTATAGTGCCTCCCTAGAGAATAGAGTGATACTTAAATGCAAAAGGTTTTGTTCGTAGCCAGCGGAAGTCATCCGAGAATACTATGTACATATGTATCTACTGTTACCGTGCTGCTGACCATTTCCAAAATTGGTATTCAGTAATACGAAAAAACAACCCGCATGATCCATCACTGAGCATGAAGTCGCATTACATTCGCCTGTACAGTTTAAGCAGGCATGGCAAAGTGCTGGAAACTCATACACAACAGTTTTACATTATCCTTTCCAATGTTATCACTAACACATTGCACCTGCCAATTGCATATTAATGAACCTACCTAATTGGAGCTGTTGGTGCTTGATGTTTTGCTAAAGTTTAAAATATCGTCTTGCCATGTACTAAACTCAAACATATATACGAATCAACACCTTGAATGTATTCAGTGCGTCCACGTAATGTTGGCTGAATCCAAATAATGAACTTTTACAGAAATTCTTGGATGTCACTGTAAGCGTTTCAAAAACCTCTGGCCACTCATGCGATGAATTTGTAACCCATTTATGTTCACACCAAAAGTTTTACATGCACAAAGCTTTAGTGCGATAAACCGGCATTATGATTGAGGCAGGATTTCATGCATGTTTAATTACCTCTTGTGTATCGATTTAGCATAAAACAACGATATCTATGCATGCCTATTTCGTGAACATTTGAATTTTAGGTATATGCGTGATAACTGCTAAACCTGCGTAATTGTTATGAAAATTCACAATCCACCATTTTAAAGTAAGAGTCGTTTTTCAAATGTCTTACCAAGTTGCAAAAATCCACATTCCGTAATTCACACCCACATGATAATTGACAATGTTTATACGAATTCACTAAACACAAAATGCAGAATAAACAAGTTGATTTATTAGTTTACTTTAGAGGACAGTTTCAGTATTCACAATACATTCTGGTGAAAGTCAGGAAATATGTGAGTTTGCTGAGGAGTCAGAGCGCACTGCAAAAATACATTGATGCTACTCACTCGGCTACCATTATACGACTCACAACTCAAATGCAGAAACTCCACCGTTTTTCCTTCATCCAATATACCCTGTTGCTACTTCAGACGTTCCAAAATCAGACAAGATGCTCAAGCAAGCTAAAAGCGAGCACTAGATAGCAATGAGGAAGTGTGCCTACGGAGGAGGCTCGATTTTGTTTCGCTGCAAATAGTAATCCATGCTACATATCTATACGTGGGTGAAGTATTTGCCTCTTTTGTCTTTGGTGATTGTACCGAAATAAGGTTTTATAAGGGAATTCATTGAGAATAACTACTAACATATCATAGAACCTTACAAATTGATCCCAAGATTTCAAATGATTAAACCAAATAACCCAGCATAAATGAATGCCACGGTGAACATAAGAAAATGAGTTATTCCACCACTTACAATTAGTCAATCGAACAGAATATAGAGGGGTAATAAGTAGGAAAATTAACTAGTGTAAATGTTACAGACACAGTGGATACAAATTCAATCGCAAAACCTAGGCCTATAACATATTTCAATGTCGCTGATTAACAAGTTAACTGTAAGTACTTGTACATACAATGTAATTTGATTGACTTATATAACAACCTTAGTTTATCCATTACCGTGTAAAATTCGTATGACGCAGCTTATAGTGTCAATTTGTTGGACAAAATAGTCATGTTCTCTATTTGAAATTATCATGTAAGATATAGATATGAAACTCTCGTGTGGTCGAAATTAAGAATTGTAGACGGTCTCGCGTGTGGTCAAAACTGCAGTGATTTCGCTAATAGAGCAGCAATTGTTTGTGTTTCATCACCATTAAAATTCCCCAGCTCCTTCAAAACCTTGAATATGAGAAGAACATGGTTTTAGAGCAAGATCAGATAAAAATATTTAAATAAAGAGAAATATATACTTGTTCTCTGGAGAAGCCCATTTTCATAATTTTTTGAATCGTGGTTTCGCTGAAGTTGTGCGAGGGTGAGGATCCTGCGGCATTAGCACTACTGCTTGCATTAGTCCCATCGCTTAGGTCTACAAAATAGGCGACAAACATAAACGAACTCATTTGCAAATTAAAACTAAAGGTACACGTGGTTTTATACTATCTTATGTGTGATCAAGCAGTGCAAAGCGCATTAATTATGGAAATAAATTATGCATGTTTCACTATACTAGAGTACGAGTGTGCAAAATTCACGAGATTCATGAAGATGTGTGTTACAAACCATAACTGCTCGTTTTTCATACACGAGATTGTGTGCCCTATAATACTCAGTCGCGTTCAAGTAGATGACGTTTGCACATTTGCGTTGCACAGAAATAGAACAAAGATACGTGAAAGCAATTGAATTATTAACCACAAACGTTTTTAGTAACTTTAATTTAAAGTGATCACTGTGCTTTTGGGTGACTTAAAGTAATAATTATAATTTTGAGATCCATAAAGATAGTCCTTTGCGAGAAGGCATTACGGCATATTCTTCCTGTTAAAGCTACTCCTTCTTAGCCTTCTTATTTGCCACTGTTTCAGTCGGTGATGACCCACCTTTATTTTTCCTTTGTTCACGCACACTCTCCTCGATAGCTTTCGCCAAACCAACGTCTTCGCCACCTAAAGCTGATAAAGCTGCTTCGTGTTCCTTGACTGCCTCGGGATTATTTGAGGTTAGACGTGCAGATTCTGGAAGCTCTGATTCTGACAAAAACCTTGTCTCTGTACCAGTGGTTCCAATCACTAGTACATTGCGATTTAAATCAATGACGCACTGAAAATATAAATAAATACATTTTTAATATGCCTAGGTATGTAACTCCCAATGTCAATCTTCGAAGATATTGCACGGAGTTTACCTGATGTCGACGAAGCATGTCGAGACCGAAAAGCATATCGGTCTTTTGATCTTCTAAAATTGAAAAGGATGACGTGAGAAAAATATCACCGATCTGGATTTGACCCATGTGAACTCTTCCGATAATTCGTTGAGTGCCGACACCCTTCGCGATGCCAGAAAATCTTGTGTCAACCAAGCGCATTATGTGACACCTTTCCGCACAGTCAGTGGACATAATGGTAGTTTGACACCCTAAAATGTGTTTTGAATCATAAGATTAAGATAAATTTAGATAAAGCATTGCAACAACAAAAATTATGCTCATCGTTTTGATTACATAGCTCACCTGAATCAATAAATGCTTTTACAGGATGACCGTTCACTTTGCAGTCAATGTATAGCATAACAACTGTTCCAAAGCTTTCGGGATTGAATTCCATTGCTGCTTCCATATTAGCATCAATATTTTTTTGTCGAATTTCGTCAGCAATTAACCTCTGGGCTTCAAGGTCAAATTCGTCAGCTGTCAACAGGCGCTGTTTTAATTTTTCCTTTTCCTCCCTTCTTTTCTGCATTTCTCGTATCATTTTCGAAAATTTCTCTACGGTAATAGAAAGTGTGGTTGGAAATTTGCCCTTCTGGCCATATATGCCAATGTACCACCAATCATGATGCATGAAAACAAAATGACATTATTGCGTACCAAAATTTCCACTAGTTAAGGCTTCTGCTAACTCCGGATTGTTTTGCTTAACTAATGCTAATTGCTCTGGATCATTAAGTAAAACATCACGGATGTATGCAGGATCATCCTCTGTTGCAGGACGCTTCGAGTTTGCACCACCTCCTGTTGTACCTGTGGAAGGAGCTTGCTGCGGTCTAGAAGATCCGGGAACTTGGATGGTACTGAAATCAAGACTTGGGAGTGCCGAAGCCGTTGGAACATTGAAACCAAATCCTGCTGCTGCTGGATTCTGATTTTGGTTCGGAGCACGATGATGTTGGATTATAACAACATCGCCATCTTTAACTCCGAGGTCCTAAAATGGTTACATCAACAGTTATATAAATAACTTATACACCAAAACAGCAGAACATACAACTGAGCTGAACATATAACAAATTCGTACTTACTTTAAGAGATTTCTTATCATCAGTAAGTGGACGGCCGGCTAAAACGACAATTATCTGGTTGGCGGGTATGCCCGATTCTACCTCGCAGAACGCTTTGAAATTTTCTAGTTCCAGGTCTTCACTGACATCCAAATTGAATATATCATCGCTCATTGTTGTAACTGTAACCTTCATTTTGCCAGATTCTACAAGTTAAAACAAAATTGCAAGATATAATGGCAAATTGACAATCATTAAACATTATGCATACATGTCCCATCAACAAATTCATAAATACACCATGCATGCATATGCACAAATGACAAACAACAAAATGACAAAACAAAAGTAACAAAGATGAACTATTTGCAATTTTACACATACAACTGATGGCCCAATTCTTCAAAATTATCAACTATTTAATATTCCAAGGAAGGCGATATTGGAATTGGAAGCCGTGCTTTATCCAGTCACCAGTGCCAAGTCGTGTTATGCAATTTCCAGTCTGTCCCCAAATGCCAAACACGTTAAAAATTGACAACTTACAACTTAATCGTCCACGAATAGAACCCTTTCACCTCGGACTTGAAATTTGACGTTGGACGTAGTAGAACTTAGAACAATTAAATGTTTTGAGCAATTTACGATCTCGGGTCTATGATCAATTTTCGAAAGCTAGTTTGTCCAGAGTGAGAGAAGGGATAAACCTCCAATGCCAAGAATTGAGAATTCTACTCCCTAAAAAAACTACACTCACTCTCTGAAAACTATCAACTGTTATACAATCGTCTCTTCCCATCCATTCTCTAACGTGCTTCACTCAACAACATTAGTAAACTTAATCGTCTGAAAAAATTAGAGCAACAATTAAAGAATGAGAGTGCATTTAGTATTTGGTGACGACTGACACTGGATCGTCGTAGTTGTGATGTTGACTTATTCAGCAGTTCTCACGATTCCCGGCGTAGCCCTCTGCTCGATGACTGGCATCCTTCCCAGCGCAGCTTCACACACGCGAATTCTAACACACGCGAATCAGCTAACAAAGACTTTTTTCTCCGCCAGAATGCCCTCGATTTCTCCAGGTTGTGGTGTGGTGATATCATCTACCGATAAGCCAATCGCCAATCCATGTTATTTTTTTATTACAAAATTAAACTAGAAATTTTGCTACTTCGTCTGGATATTTGAAGAACGGCCAGTTGCACCCGAATTGGTAAGAAGCGATGAATTTGGAACCTCTTTCATCATTTAGAAAAATACTGGAAGTACTGGAACTGGAGGCGTCTCGTAGCAATTTACTGCGAGGGCGTTCGGTACTGGAAGTAAACATTCCGAAGTGGGAGTTTAACGAGTTACGGTTTACGATTATGAGCTGGATTGTAAAATTGAAGAAATCTGGACACGAAAATGGAGAGTTTTAGTGTGCTGATCAAGATACAAGATAGCTGTCATGCAGAGGTGCCTTTTACGACTTCCAGACTTGATGCAGTTGGAGTTGCAAAATTTTGACCAAGCAGCGGAGTCAGGTGTGTGTATTTGACATTTTGTAATTATATTTTCCCAAATTGTAATTTGGAGTCAAATTACAATATTCCATAGCCTTGAGTTTGGATTTGGGGTTAGAACCTGCGTCTGTGGTGCAAATTCGTTCTGATTTCCAGTAGTTAAATTTTTCCTCTATTATGACATGACACTACAAAGGTCCTTACAAACTTACAGTTCGTGGTATGATAATGATAAACTAAGCCGTTAGCTGATAAGACTCTAGTTAATGAATGCGTATGAAAATTCTAGACGTTCAAATGCACATCATAGGGAAGTTGGTCGGTAAATAAACGTTGGTTTTATTTAAATAATTTTATTTAACAGAGAAAATGACATGAGCGTGCATTTGTATTTTTCTTATATAACTGAAGTAATAATGTGACATTCTTTTTTCTTGGTTATATAATAATAATTGTAATTATGCAATATAATTTGCATTAGACGCATTAGGTAACACTACGTAGTTTTACTTACGTAAATCATTTTTTAGGATAGCTATGCTTAACTTAACATATTTGGAGAAAAACTATTCATATTTGTTACATTTATATATGTACAATATCATCTTTTTCATTTCATAAGGCTACAAGCATTTAGGCAATATTGTAAGACTTGTATATATTTTTTTGGATAAAAACTTTCCTGTTTTATACTTTTCAATCCCGTTTTCTTCTCGAAACATTACCCATTTTGGAACAGTTCCTTGAATTTTTGTATGAATACATAAATTGTAAACGCTCAATCTCGTCACTGAAGAAGAAATCGGTATAAGTCCACAGTCTACCTAATTCTCGTTTCTCCTAAATATCGGTATGACTTGAAAATTGGCGATAGTATAAGTTGATGCGGTTGAAATTCTTAAAAATTTACACTCATGCGGCGACTCCCCCCATCTCCTGGCTTGCATAAATGTATTATACATTAATTAAATAATGTTTCCTTTAAATCTGTATATAGTAATTGGGTTGGCTGGTTTGCGTGTCGTTTTAAATCTATGAAATGATGACGAAGTATACTTATATAATGATAATAATTATAAGTATGTAGATAATAATGTTTCTTTTCTATTAGAGTTTTCCTGCCTGCGGGACTTATTGTTAGTTGTTTACACTATAATAATTATAGGTAAATATGAGCTATATTTTAAGATATATATTTAGAGTAGAGTAAAGACTAGCGATTTCTTAACGGGAAAACTATCATAAGTCAAATTATGCCGGTGGATACAAAGTAAATATATAGAGAGTTTGGTACTAAATTGTAAATATGTATACGTAAGGACCTTTATACATAGATGTATATATAAGGTAGATTTGAGTTATTGCAACATTTGGTAACTGGTAAAGTCGGCATCATGGTAAAGAATTTTAACTTACAAAGTATGATCTTACAGTACTTTAGTTTTAGAGTAAAATACACCTCCGACACGCGATTACTAAATCAATCAAAACATTCAATATATAGTTTTTAATAAAAATGACCCGTCAAATTAACTTCGATATACAAATTCATAGTCCACCTCTAGTATGTCGGGGAAATTATTTCGCTAACTACTAGTATCAGCGTGTTAAGTTAAAAGGTACATTCCCAATATTAGTGGTGATAATGAAAGGTTGGTCCAAACTCGTAATAATCATATATTCACGATTAAATGCACGTATGTATATTCACTTTACATAAAAATCGTAAGTGAAACAATGTATACTGAAATTCGGCGAGCGGTTTCTTCACGAAAGGTTTTATGAAACAAAAAAATCGTGCAGAAAAATAGAGATTGTAGAGTTTATGTACATATATTAAATTTTTAATGGAACGTGTTTATGGGTCATCTCGCTAAAAGTAAGGGCCATTAAGTTGCAGATATTTAAATTCACTTCGTGTCATGTTTGCTTAGTTATTAAATGTGTAGCTAGCAGTGGCGAGTCATGAGTTTGGTGGCTCCATCGTTCAATTAAACACGACATCTATATAAGTGTAGATATGGTTCAGCATAGTCGAGCCTTGTTGTTTGTTAATCTGTAAAAAAAACAAAAGAAAGACTCCATAGCGTGTTCGTAAAAATCGTCGATGGGAAAAAGGTATTTGAAGTAAGTACATTAAGCATATTAACAAGTTTGCACACCCATTAACCTGTAAGTTTCTTTGGTCACAATCACCCTCGATGCGCCTGGTATATAGCTACATTCGTACTCGATACAGTGTAAAGAACTGCCCCACTCCGAATGTTGAGAATCTTGACACTTATAGAACTTCACTTGTAGAGAGACAACTAGTTCCCCTTTGCCACCAATCTGGAAGTAAAGGCAACGAAAATTGTCAATTTAATTCCAAAATTGTTTGTGGAAATACTGACCAGCCATTAACAGTGGTGTACCGACTAAAGGAGATATCATAATTAGATAATACGCTATATAAGCACTATTCCGCTACTCATATGCATGCATATGCATACTGTGCAAACTGGAGCAGCTACGAAAACTCTAAAGCTTCTGAGCTTCTAATTATTTACGGGTAACACAGGGCCACTTTCTCCATTGCTATTCTGATACCACTCCAGAGCAGTGGATTGGGTTATAAAATTTTTAATGCGTGAAGATATGCCGTTCCCGAGAGAAAAATTTCATACAAAGTTGGAATAAGAAAGCAATTCAGCGTGATAAAGAAACAGATAAAAGTACGTTCTGTTCCGCTTTGATCTTGGATGATACATTGGTGTGGGGGTTATTGGGAGAAAGTGAAGTGAGTGAACTCATGCCAGGCAAGTTTACAGTCGTAAATAAACATACTTATATATTTCACCATTTCTTCGGGCAGAGAATTGAGCCATTCTACGAGAAAACACTTATGTAGGTACTGTAGACAAGTATTAACCCCAAGTCTAATTTCGTTGGAAAAACTGCGAATCATTATGCATTCGATTTGTAACTGGACGTTCCAAAGCCTCAGACATAATTAATTATTATGCAAAGGCTCACTTCTTGTCATTCAGAAGCCTGTCACAAGATTTAACGATCAGCAAACCAGCAGTAGAGTGGCTGGATGCGTGTTTGCATATATTATCCGTAATATTCATCCATACCCAGATACCCACATCCAAAAGCATGGGCGTGTGTTGGTAATAATATGAACGGATATGAAAAAAAGTCTGGAACTGGTCTACGAATGTGGACGTGTGGCGTAACTTGAGGGATAAGATAATGAGCTTTTTGATGCGTATTTATTTATAAAAGCGTTATACAGATATCGAGGATATATGCCACAAAGAAATTAGAAGATATTCCATTACTTTTGAGACGAGATAGAATTTCTAATGATTCTAGCCTCACAAACCAACATGAATGAATGAAGCATGAATTAATAGTAAACGCACAACATTTTGGCATTATGTGAGACATGAAGACCTCGTTAATTTCCTGAAATGGCACGGTTATGAACATACAAGTTTGTCCTGAGGTCCTTAACATAACGGAATAACGCTTCAGCCACATGAGCCACTCACTTAAATGGAATTATTACGCATGTAGCTTTTTCTGCCATTCGCTTGACATGGACATTTTATCTTCACTGGGTAGCAGATCTTTTACACTTTTTACAGAATACGTAAACGTAGGCAAAAAAAACTTTTATCCTTTGCGGCGTATCGTGGTTCAGGCCTCAGTATGATTAATGAACAATTAATGACAGTCTCTAATTTGATGGATTAAACATAGTAGCTCATGTGCATTGTATAAAAGTTTATTTCTCTGAACTAAAACCATTGGTTGACCTTTCGTATTTGTGGATATATTCGTAATTTCATCCGTACCACATGTACACATCCATATTCATATAATAGATAATCCAACTGAACAGTACAAAATCCAGACAACATATATATTGTCTGGGAAAAAACTTTCTCCGTCTTCCGGAAAAACTCAAAAGTGCTGACTAATTTGGTAAAAGTTTTAGCATAACTGCATTCTGCTCCAACCTACAACCCACGCGAAACCTTTTTTAATATGCTTCAATGAAACACTTCTTATAGAATACGGTGTAAGTAACAGTGTAACCCAAGAAGCTTGCGGAATAGACCAAGGGGACGGAGAAAGCCCTGAAACGCTTAGCAGTTTACTCGCATTCTTGTATATGGTCATTTCTGAGCAATGAAGTGTACACGGAGACGTGAGAAAACTGCACAAAGGTTGCCAGTCCCCAAAAGGGTTGAATTCGTGTTTTGTTAAATCAATTTCCTCTTTACATATCTGACTAGAGCAAAAAGTTTTTAAACCCATTTTACGGGCATAAGGCACGACTCGTAGGTGTCCAAAACATGTAAATATTTGGATCGTAGGCGTGGTAGATGTTTGGATTTTATAATTTATTATTGCATTTGGAAATCTAAACGTGCAAATGAGAGGCAACGTGCTGGTTTCATAATTTTTTAACTGACCTCACTCACTCTAGTACTGACGTCGCATGTTCTCCATGAATGAATACGGTAACTAGAATTAATAATGTATGTTCCACTTATTCTCTTGTTTTCGCATAAAAGTTTAACTGAACAAAATCTGCCCTAAAATCAAGTACAAAAAATTTTCAGTATTGATACGTCTGGCTGATTACAGTAGTTGTTGTATTAATTACGGAAAAAGGTCCAAAAGAAAGGTTTAGTATTTTCGCCTTTTTCCGATCTCTCTGGAAACAGGAGTTGTGGGTAACTTGCGGCCACAAGTTAGTCAGTGGATGCATCACCCACACGGATATATTTATTTGTTGATGCGGTTTGTGTTTTACATACACACTTGTTCTTTGTACGTGTACGTACACTCTCTGTACTTCACTGCTGCATGAAGGTGTTCTCGCTGCGGTATGCAGACATTTGGAACATGAGAATTGATTGCAGTCTAAGCATCAAGTCTTGTTTAAGTAAGACACGAAGCTCATAAACTTTTATCAAAGTTGATTTGATTTTTTTCTTCGCCAAGTATTAAACTTTCTCCTTGTGTTTCTGTCTTTTTCCCTTCACAGAAAGCAAAATTTCAGGGTGGAAAGTCAAAATATTTCGTTTAAAATGCAACCTGAAGAACATTGTAGGCGATTCACAGCGTCTCCTTCCTCATTCCACCTGCAACCCATTTCGCATCAACAACGCAACGTTAGGAGTAGTAGCATACCTTAAAGGTTATTTCGTCATGATATAAAATGATTTAGACGGGAGAGACTTTTATTAACTTTACCAAAAAAGGAATGATTAAGATCAGCAATAATATTCCTAACAAGGAAACAAATGGATCAATGTACACGGGTAACAGCGGCTTCAGCCAGAGTTTCAGATGTTGATGACGGTGGTGGTGTGATGGTGTTATAGTGTGAGTCTCGAAGCGGAGGAGAAAGCGTTTGTAATGGACATTGTTAATATAATTCTACTCTGCTACTACAAGTCATACGGTTCGTCCGTCTGCAAAAATATGAATGTGGTAAAGGGTTAGATTAAGAGAGTCATGCAGAGCTTACGAACTCACTGTGAATTATCGCAGCGTTGAAAATGCAACACATACAACTTGGGAAAACGTTCTCTAATATTACTATGTAGCCAGTAGCGTTTACTATAGTGGAGAAATCCAAATCATATAGTACATTGCGCATAAAAGCAAAAATATACATATAGCATATGCACATGTAGATCGCTCGTATTTACTTTTATGATAGTCTTAAACACTGCATTAAATGAGCGGGCACTGACTAAGAAAAAATTGAAACCATGAAATTCCATTTCCATTCCTCGTGCTTTAATACATACACTAGAGACGAGGCGAAAGTGGTGACACACGAGCACATCAAAAAAAGCGAACAAATGTCATGCATGACGCTTATTTGTGCTTGTTGTTTTCGAGCCTTTTACCTGCATGGCAATGGGAATGTCGTGTCTCACGCCGTTCTTCGACACGGGAATATTGTGTGTGAGATACATGCCCGAGTAGGCTGACGCTGTGCTATCCCGTGCTTTCTCTTGACTTGGGACCTCTTGGTTCTGCACCTGCAAATTCCTGTGAAAAAAACGAAAGAGAAATTAGGACTTCACGGTGTAGTCACTCTAGTCGCGCAATACATACAAAAAATGGTCACAAAGAAAGAGAGAAAATGTATGATTTGTAATGTCAATAATTTCTATGTCTATATATCCTCATGCGATACACTCCTTCCTCCCCGATTATGCAGTATTAATGCAGTCAAAAAATGCTCCTTTGTCTTTGGCCCACTTGCCTGAAAATATTCCTCTAGGAGAAATAGAACAATAAATATGACGCTCTCAGTTCTCAAATCACCAGACAACATAAAAACTCACCGAACCAGCATAACCCGTTTATCCCGTGGGAAGCGTTATCTTACTTTACTTAAAATTGTAGGTAAGTTTTCATTATTTTTACGTGCTCTCGGTGGCCTGTCAACACGCACGGCCTCCCTCTCTAATCGAATTAAACATTTCGTGGAAAAGGTTTACTCTCTGTGACTTGAAACAACACTAGGTGTAAACACACACATATATATATGTAGGGCCTCTCTTTATCCTACACTGCATATCATGGCATGAGTAACCCTAGTCTGATATGACTCATGCGTCTTAATTAGCTTTCCCTGTTTTGTACCTTCCCCAGATATAATCACCGTCCAAGCTTTGTATTCCTCTGTGCTTACTTCCCGTGATTAAATGGAACATGTTTTTAACTTTTCGTTAGTCCGTTCATTCAATAATGTGTAGGTGAATCTGGAATGCCACGAAGTGGGCCACCACACACCACCACCTACGTTTATAATGCAGTATTACAGGGAAACCCCACTATTACTCCAAAATTTACGATAATACTCGGTAATTTTCAATGCAATGGACAATGAATAATGTCCATGTGTACAATATTATCATGCATAAATCATGCTTCACCGATATGGCATATGACAGTGTGCCATTGCCAGCAAAACGTCATTGCTACTCGTCTTCCGCACACATTATGTAAAAGCTCTCTCACTACCATTTTCACCATGCAGTCGGGGAGAATGAAAAATGCCGTTAATTGTCAAAGTCGTAAATAGTAGGAGTCCACAAGGACGCTCTCACTCATTTTCACAGCAGACATTTCCCGTCCGCATTCTCAAATTCTTTCCATTCTTTGCTGCTCCTCATGTGATTCATCTCACATTATGCATGGTTGAATAATATTTTGCTTTAGAAGGCAGCACAACCAGCAGGAATGGTGACATTTTTTTTGCTTGGACATTATAAGCACATATTTTCCTGATATATGACTGCCTCTGGTGACCTTCAACCTTGTTGTTCCCCAAATGCGTGGAAGCTTTTATACTTGAAATGTAGCTGTCACAATGTGTGAAAAATGACACTGAAATATTAATGAAGCTGTTCATCAACGGTGACAAAGTGGAAAGAAGCCAACAGTTTGTTGCGTTTTTGTTGGAGGAGAGCAGCAGCAACGACTACAATGAGAGGAAAGTGCTCACTGAGTAGCATTTTTTGTCACAAAGTAGGAAAAGTAGGCACTTATAGACTCCCATTCAGAGTTGCTCCACGTGTTATGTTGCAATTGTGTGATATGCCCTTGAATGTATTGTAACTCATACTTCGACAAGGTCTGTCACTCAGCAGTGATTGTAGACAATATTTAAAGGTTACTCTAAGTTCTATTTTTGTAATAAATGCAAACATTTTTATTATTCCGATTTGAATTATTCGTTCAAAAAGGATTAGCCCACGTCAACAGCGCTATTCCTTGTAAAAACTTTTGGAAAGTTGGAACACACATATCGTGAATATGTATGCCACGTCAAAATATTATTTATGATGGAACGTACAACTCGAAGTTCATCAAATCAGGAAAGGGTAAAATTATCCCAACTTGAAAAACACAACTGGTAGACTCGTTACGAGTGCATGCCAATATGCAGCAAATGTAGATGGATAAGTATGGCAAATCAGATACTAAAAACTGAAAGTATTATTTCATGCATGACTTGACAGACACATGTACAGCCAGTGAGTAGGCATATTCGTGAAACCGGGATTTGAAGACATTCGTGCATTCTCTCGTGTCAAGAAACATACGAAATGATGAAGTAAGTTATCAAATAATATAATCATAGTTTTAGTTGTATTTTCAAAAAGTCATACACTCACAAGAGTGGTTAAAAATAGCCCGTCAAAATATCAATTTTTACTGTTTCTTCTCCCAATTTCTCCACGCGTTCTCTTTTTCGGGTTGGCTGATTGTCAGTTGCAGGCATGTGAAGTGTAGGGGAATGGTTAAGAGAATAGCAGTCAATCTACCAGCCATCGAAAAATAGCTCTCAAACTAACGTGTTTGGCATTCATTTTTTTCGCTGTAGTTATATGAGTATGAAGAAAACGGGAGAACCCGTGCCCTGCCTGCCAAGACGTTTCTCAATGTGTGAGGTTGAGCGGAAATGAAACTGGCAATTGCTGTTGAGAGTGCAATCAGTTTAAGACAGCATGTGTGCATGGAGATAAATCAAGCAAAAATGCTATTCATAAAGTGAGTAGTCTACAGTCTACACAGTTACGTTACAATAGCACATATGCTTCCCAAGTTTATTTATGTTATGTATATTACAAAAGGATTTTGCATGAATGATTGGCGAAAAAATTGCCTACGTCATTAATGAAGTATGCCATTCATTGGAAGTCCAATGTCTGGTCGAAATATAGGTGTTTTGTTCGAAAATGAAGCATGTTTTTATCATCTATTAATTATTATGACTTCCGCCTTCGCCAAAAAATGGCAGTGACAGCGGAGCCACATATGCGAGTAACCTCTACTTCGGGTTAAATTGAAATAATTGACTTGACTGGTAATGTAGGGGGGAAATAATTGAGCCAGCTAGAATGGAAAAATTGTTGTTTTTCCTCTTGAGCTGTGCGAACGACTTAACGTAAAGTGCTTACACAGTGAGCAAAATGCGTTCAAACCTTAATGAATTCATTGCCGACGAATTAAGAAATGTTTGTGTGGAAGAAGTAGACTGCATGCAATGTCTCCAATTTTGTGTTGACACAAGAAATCCACAGATACTAGGCGTCAGGAACCATTAGTCGCTTTGTGAAATGAAATTGTCAAAAAAAATTCATGCAGAAGAAAAATATCGAGCCTATTTCAGTATTTATCTCCAATTTTGACCGTACCTTTTCAATTTCTATCGCCATATCTCTTGGAATAATTCCCAGAACCGTTCCTATCATGCACAGCTGCTATATTGCCTCAACTCGTAACTCGAAAACTGGAAGGCCTCTCTCTTTGTTCACCAAATAATCCTATTGCATTGCGTTATCGTATAAAGTATACGAACATTAAGCAACAATACACTGGAATGGATGGTGAAACGCCTGACACGGTAATAATATGACAACAGGCTGTCATGCAACTTGGATCATGCAAGACATTTTTTTCTCCCAGAGAAAATATTACTTCTTCGTCACTGTACGAATTACGATGAATAGAGTTTCAGAATTCAGAGTTTGAGCTTTTATTTGGAATTACCGAGTACAATAAATTCTTATATTATGTATATCAGTTTCAGTAGCTGGTTGACAGCTGGAAAATAAGGCAAATGCAAAAAGCGCTATACAGGGAGTAACTTCAGATTGTATCTAGTAACTCAGCTCCGCACTCGAATTATAACTTTTCCCATGCATGACTGATATGTATGTTTCGAGCTTTTTGCGAATGTGTCCTTTCATCAGTGGACTTGATATCCTCAGTTCTCCTCAGCTCAAATTATATACTTTCCTTCAGCTGCTACTGAGAATTTTTGTTTTTTATTTCGTGACTAATTCGGAGCAGAGAAACTTTTTTGTGAGGAGAGAAAATAATATGTATGCTTTTTGTTCGTGTTTTTATGCCTTTATGCTTCCTTCCTTGTCCCAGTTTCGTTTTACAACTTAAGACAAGAATCTAAACCCCCTGAATATAAAACAGACAAAGGGAAAATCAGGAGATTCATTGCAATGCAGTAACGGAAGTGACTCAAGCCTAGAAAAAATGCTTTCACTTTAGGACATTTTCGGGTTATGCGTTATTCTTAAGACAAATAGAATGCAGATTCTTGAACTCTGCTTTGCAATTGTGTTGCAGGAAGTTTATAGAACAGAGGAATGTCCAATATTGAACTTCTGTCATGTCGTACAACCGTGTGTTTGTGTCTTGCGCTGGACTTGGAGCTTGGCAGAACTGTCTTCGTGGATTTTCGTGAAAGCCGGGGAATTTTGTGACTGAATTGACTAATGGATTCCTTTTCAATTTTCAACAGTTTTTTGTGAACAATAAAATGTTGATATTTGCCAGGAATATACAACATATATCTATCTAGCTGTGCTTTCTAAAACCCATATCCAGATAGGATGCAGATAGGCAGTTTTTTGTACTATGAATCGAATGCCTTGTACCTTCTCCTGAGTGTTTGTGCACTGTCGCATTTATTGTATGTATCTAAGCACGGTTTCGAGATTGAAACGTTTAAAAGGTTCCTGATCCTCTAGATATTGCTTCAATTGTTTATGTAGGCATACTGACGTGATGGATCCATCCTGACAATATCAGCTCCATATTATGCATTACTTCATCTTTACTGATTGTAAATTGTGCTAAAACGGCACGAATACGAAGCCCAGTGGTTCCCACTCACACGGTTCACAACATTCATGGCTCCATGGATTATGCAAATTGAGCACCCCAGCAGGGGTGACGGTGATGTGTGGTACATGCAACAACACAAAATATTTATATTAACCAAACTAAAAATGTAATGCACTTTCAGCATTATACAGCCAAAAACCAGGTTTACTTTTATAAGTTTTGTATATTATATGATGTTGGGTTATGAACCCTAATGAAATGCATTAGAGTATCCTTTTGCGAATAGAAAGAAAACTATCTAAATTGGTATGTGTGCATGCTTTATACCTTCACTTAAACAGCAGCAGGTTCATAGAGCACTTCGCTCTTTGTGAATGTGTAAACAATACCGCCACATTTCAGTCTGATTTGTGATAAGTTAGGTAGCATGATAAACATTCAAGAGCATATTTTATTAAGGGGGGGTGGTTACCAAAAACTTTCCGGCGAACTGACGTAAAAACTATTGCGAATTTCAGAGAAGTCGTA
>JAQFZW010000428.1:0-62112 GCA_034687055.1 Heteromurus nitidus
CCCGTGCCTCCCGCAAGATTTCGCGACCTCGGCAATACAGTACCTGTATATGAGCCACGACGACAATATCTCCATAGTACAAGACCTTGATAATTTGTACAAAATGCCTATCTTTCAAGTTGTGAAATATCGCGATTTATTGTTTAGGAATTGTAGTGTTACTGATGATTCTTATTGAATCGCCCTCGATCCTGTATAAATAACTTAAATATTGCTCCTGGATAATCTGGACAATTTAACATGAAAGTACATGAAATCCTGGATAACGCAAGTACAGAACTGCGAGTTAGAAAACGTATTAATTAATTGATTTTCCCATTACTTTTCTTACAAATATTTTGTATAGTTTTCAAATAAAATTCTCTGCAATTCCCCCACAATATATAAAACGCATAAATAAAATGATCTTTAGGTATTTAATGCTGTACACTTTTAAAAAATCGTACCTAACCTACATGATAATTATATTTAATTACAAAAAAATAATAGCATAATCTCCCCAACCACGCTTAATTTACTCTTCAAAAAAATATGACATGAAATTGACTCATTTAAAAAACATTTATTTCCTCCAACATAAAAAACTCTCCTCTCTCTCTCGCTTACAATTTTGCCATGAAGCTTTTACCTTCACAAAAAAGCATCCTAGCCTCGAGTAAGATACTCTCACGTGCAAAAACTCTATACTCAAAAAGCCTTACCTTCACATGTGCATAAATAAACGACACACAATAAATTCCCATCGATCATATGTACGTTCGTAATAATCCTCAAAAACCCCCTTACACAATTTTTATCTCTTTCCCCCTTTTTCTCGTCTTGTACAAAACACAACTGTTTTCGATTTTAAAGCACTGACGATATATAATTTTTTAGTAAATTTTAACTAAAAATTTAGGCCACACTAATCTCACGACTCACTTGCTTGCGTTATCGCACATACATGCACTCACGCATACACTCATCATCATCATCATAATATTTCGCGTGAATCATGCTGAGATATATATGCACACCAATCTTAACCAACTTTAAAAAACGCATATGTCGCAACACGAAAGTTTTCACTGTCTTTACTCGCTTAAGTCGAGTATTAAAGTAACGCACAGTGCTGATACACATTTTCAAAAAAAATAAGTCCTTTCAAAAATATTCGTTAATAAATCGCCTGTCCAAAAAGTTCAAAATGCACACTTTTTCCCATTGTTTTTGATCCCATGTTCATTGGAGTGTTGTTGAGGACACACTCGATGCGTGGAAAATAACGTCAAAAAGAGGTGATTAATGAGCGATTGTGATTTAGACTGGGCGAGAGAGCCTCAAAAGAATTCGCATAATACATACGTATAATTTATTTTGATATAATTTTTTTGAAGCAATAAGCAAACTTTTGATGTTTTATATCAAAGTTTTTTGATATGCGCACACTCAATTTTTATTAAATTTGGGTGTCGTTTTCAGAACATGTCAAAGCATATATGCGTTTTCTCAAAAGTTTATTGTCAAAAACTCGCCCATGAACCTGATTCAGTCGTGCCATCGTACATAATTTAACATTTAAAAGATGATTTGAAGTTCTTTACGTTTTTATTGTCTTTTCGCGTTTTGAACGTGAAGGTCGGCTTGAATTCATATTTTTCTTCATTGTGTCCAAAAATTTTCATTTAAAAAAATGCGCACACTTCTCGAGAGAGATCAGGTATTCCAGTAGTGTGTTAAAGTTTCAATAAAAACCCCCGACAAATTATTATTAGTTCAACACGCTTCCTTGCGCACTAAACGTTTACACATAATTTTTCGGCAAAAGTACAATAAAAAATTGGGTTTACTTGCAGTCGCAGCAATTTATCGTTTTTTGCTGCGGTTTTCAATGTTTAAACGTACAAACACGATATCATAGAACCAAGACAAAATGTGTTGAATCGACTTCAATTTTCTCTCTCGCTACACAACCTTAATTTAATCCTGTGCAGTTCTCACAAATTCGATGTGGAGTAGAAGGAAATTTTTATGAGATATGAATTTTTACCAACATATATAGCGCATAATAATACTTGCTAAAAGTAGAAATATGTGTAAATTACACAAAAAAACCAACCCTTGCGGAAACAGCGGACCATGAAGATGAGTTTTTTACGATATAATATATATATATATCCCACTGACATACAGATGCAGCACAAAAAAGTTTTTAAACATAATTTTCCAAATCCTTTATACGTTACGAGCAAGGACACATACGAGCTGCGAATCATAATATGAACTCATTCACCGGATCATCATAATATTCGAAATATTACAGTTGTTCAACCCAAAACGATATGATATGATATATATATTTTATATGAACGATATGATCATATGAAAAGTTTAAATTTAAAGATTCAAATCAAAATTATGTCTTTTATTGAATCAGTCATTTCATTTCAACCTAAATCTAACGATATAGTTTTACACACCCGAGCATCATGATCAATTATCGTAATACAGATTCGTACACAAAACACACGTGTAATTTTAATCGTTTACTCGTGCACATCATGCTCATCACTTTGCAAAAAAAAATTACATTACAAAATTGATCTAAAAGCGAATTAAAGTACTTTGAATGACGTTCTCACTATTTCATACCAAAATTCATGCACCTCTGCATATGGTTGTGCATATATGTACCAAAAACACGTATTTGTGAGTTTGCCACATGCATAATATACACACACATTTTAGTGACCTGCACGATCCGGAAGTTTATACACATGATTATATGTACGTATTCTTGAGAGAGAGTGAACCTAAACCTTTTTGTGAGACTTTTATAGTGCAATTTATAATGCACTTGTTGAGGAGACTTATAAGTGACCATATAAACCCAAATAACAATGATAAGAAAACGCATAATAATTATAACACAAGAGTTTAAGACGTATGAATAATCTTGATTGTAAGGTTAGATAAAGCAAAGGAAATATATTGTGTGATAATAAAAGGGCTCACCACACTAAAGACACATCATGTAGAGCATGTCACATCCATGCTACAAGTATCCTGAATTTTGGTTAAACTACAGTTGTGTGAATGCACGGCTTAAATTCGTGTGATATATATGCGGTTATGTACATATATGATTAAACTTATTATTTATTGAGTGGAAAAACATACCACTGTTTAGCCATGAACTATGCTGCTGTGTTTGCTTTAAGATTGTTTGAATGTATGCACGTTTATTGTATAAATTTGTTGAACTCTAGCTAGTTAAACCGCAGTGTGTATATGTTTTTTTGGAAAATTTATTGAGTTATATAGACTGAATTGTAACATATGCATGATATACAGACATGATTTATGAAATGGATATAATCGTTGAGTAACGTATATGGAAATGAATTTTTATTATAATTCTTCCGATCTCGTCCTTCCCCAAAAAACACAGAACTTTTTTCAAGCAGATTTTCATGTGAATATTGTGTGGTACAGTGTATATGTTAAAGGAAACATAATAAACATGAAAGTAATTAAAATATAAATATATATGGAATTTGAGCTAGTGTATAATTTCCAGTTGTGTCGAACAAAATTTTCTTAAATCTCATGATTGAAAAAGTTTATTGTGTGGTAGAATTATCAAAAATTAAATGTACTTGTATGCATATTCATGATCTAAATGAAACATAATACATAACAAATATGTAGTGCGACGCACCACACAAATGCATGTTTGTAAGATAGTGACCACAGACCACATACAAAAAAAGGGATCCACAAACTCTCATCAGTCTACATTCCCCAACCGGTTTTGTTTCCTTTTATGTGCGTTTGCTTATATCCTCAAAATTTCATAGATTGTGTTACTTCCTCTTCGTAGTTATTTAACTAAAACATTACGAACTATGAGAAGATATGAACGTTTTTATTACGTGATGATTAGGATTATTGTGTGGAAAACATATATATTTAGTCGATATTTCCATATTCCGACAATTTTTTAAAAATCATCTTAAAATATTCAACGAGTAACGAACACATGTCACGTCAACGTGGGTAATGAATTGGGTATTGGGGTTTTTTATACCATTAAGTAGGTAATCAGGGAATTTTATATTTTTAAACGTAATAATAAATATGAGGTTCATTAAACATTAAAATGCTGCTGGATTTATATGTGTGTATATAATTCATGAAAATTTTCTTGATTTTCCCTGAGCGTTTAAAAAATGCATGTTGGAGAAAGGACTACGGCACGGGTTTAATTAATTAATTGGTTTATGACGCGAAATATCTTAAAGAACCACGCGACCTGTGTGAAGTGAATTCGCTGGAATTATTCGTTAATGAGTTGAAATCTTTGTGACGATGAAATGTGACGGTCCATTTTTAATCAAATGGTGAATCGTATATAAACTTCTTTTGTTATATGCAGACTATATTAAATACTATTTCTTGTTGGTCATTGTATTCTTTTCCTCCTTAATTTCAACCTGCTGTGTTTAATTCGTGGGAAAATATTATTATAGTCCTAGACACACGTACCATTATTTCAATCTTACGTGTATTTATTATTACCCCACAATTCTGTTAACAGATTCTTTAGAGACTCCAACATTTTTATTCCCTTAAAATTTGGATCAACTATATTTACAAGGGGAAATACAAAATACGTGACTTTGTGCACACACACTCACGAATGAGTCAGAAAAGTATAACTCGATATATTGTGCCAAATTAAATTCGCATTGGTGAGAGCGAGCTCATGGCTCTTTTGTATATTCATTTGTTCTTGAGAAGTTAGTAGCAGGCATATGTTAAGCTAAAGATACTTGATCAACATATAACCCTTAACGTAGCCTTATAACACTGACCACTGCCAAATTAAGGGTAAATATTCTTGAGGGATCAGAGATCGTGATACGCACATACGTGCCATGAACAGTATAGAATCGTGACGTCAGAGTATATTGCTTGATTAGAACCTAATCTTCACAAAAATCTTGTTGTCACAAAAAAATGAAACCATTTGCTCCATGAAATCCAGTTTTCAAAAAATCAGAGTTTTTTATAAAAAAGCACTCTTCCAACATATACGTCAACCCAAAAAGTTGCATGGAAAAGTAAATTAAAGAAAAGAAATAATCGCATTCGCTCTGCCCAATTGGTCTCGCCTCTCAAAAAAAAACTTCATAGCATCCCTCAAATGCGGACACGAACACAAGTAAAAAAATCTTTTAAATTATATACAATTTTAGCGAAACCGGCTTTGCAAAACAAAACTCATACACACATTTAAGGATATAAGCAAAAGTATATAATCTCTCGCCAAATAAGTTGACAATAAAAAAAATCACAATTCCTTTTTCCCACAAGGATATATATTTTTTGCGTATATATGAAAAATTGCTGCATCTCCTCAAAAAATATCCAACCACTCTTGAGCAAAAGCGACACGAAAAATTTTGAGAACTGAATCATATATGTAGTCCATCATCATCATCAGCCATCATGCGCGTATGACTCACACTTGTCCCTGTCGTCTCGTTTAACGAAACATCTCGTTCAGTACACACGCTCATGCGTTTTCTATTTCACCTCACAAAATACCTGTGTGTATTTGCACCAATGCAAAGCATCATAATAATTTTTTTTGCATTCAACTTCATACACGATCCACACTAGCGAGCATATAGAGCCCCCTTTAATATTTCTGCAATCACGATACACGTCGTATATACTTGCAGGCCCCCTTAAAAAAAGGGAACGCACTAAAACTCTCTCGTCGTAATTTTACTGAAGAGGAAGGATACGTGAACGTATTATTACGCACATATATATTAAACTTATAACCAACATTAAAATTGTTAGATTTCTTCGTGCTCGCGCATACATTCGTTCAACAGTGTTTAGTTGTTGGGTAGCCTTTGATCGTGAAGGTACGCGTTCTTGTATGCGTCTCTTCTCTTTAAACATGTCTGTTTCACACAGGCGCATAAAGTTCACATGCGAGTTCAATCTATAGCATCTTAAATTTAAAACATATATATAGATTCGAATAGTATTTTTTAAGAACGTGCAACAGTTTTTAGTGTGGTTTTAAGAATTTTAAAAATAAGTATATACGAAATAGTGTTGATCGCCTGATCGAGTTGAGTGAAATAATTTTCAAAAAAAAACTTTCTTTATTCTGAAGCATATATTTCAAACAACAATTTTCATAGTTTGTGTTTTGTGAGTTGCAACGTGTATAAATACATATGCACCTGACCAAGCATCGCAACTCGTTATTCGAAAATCTCTTGCTTCTTCTTATTCTTACGCCTGCGAGCAACCCATTCAAAAGCGCAGAAAGCTCACAAACACGCATTCCGCGTCTTGCGCGTCTTTGACAGATCAGGTTTTTTTATTTGAAAAATCATTTAAAAAAGTGGACGATAGTGTCGAGGAAATGTGTGAAGAGTGAAGACCATACACGTCTCTTTTGCAGAAAGATATGAGAAAAATCATACATGTTCGCTTGGTTCATATTCAATTTTTGTGCCACTGACTCACTAACATCAAATGTGGTTAAGTTAGAAAAGTGAAATCGTAAATGTTGAGTGAAACGCTGCGTAAAAAAATGCTCACTTTGAAAGTGAGACTCTTGACAGCGCAAAAATAAATCTGTTGAATATTGTGAAGTTGTATGGATTTCTTAACGGGGGGAAAATACTTTCGTGGAAATCATTGCCACAAAAAAACTCTCGCGTGAAATATGTGAAATAACGTAGATACTGTTACTGTTACAAATAACACACAAAAAAAACGATATGAGCTCCCACGTACCAAAGCAGGACCACCTGTTCCTGCTCGACAATCTAATCCACAACCCGACGAGCCTGTTCGAGCACAAGATCTTCACAGCGCTCGGGTTGTTCATGAGGAACTTGAGCGAGCAACTCCACGACTACAGGGGCTATTACACAAACCCGCTGTTCAACGCCACCACATCCCTCCAGTTCGACGTGCACGAGACTGAGCACGACGACCTATTGTTCGAGAACCACCATCACGAGTTTCCAAACAATGCTCGAGTCGCGTTCACAATCGCCCAAATCGTAGCCGCGATAATAAGCATAACGTTCGCGACTTGGTGCGTGAACAAATCGTTATTGAGAAGTAACGTGATCCAGTTCATAGTCGAGATCGTTGTCTGCTATCTAATAATAATCCCAGTCCTCCCGTTCATCGGTTTGTTCTACTCCCTCATCGGGGTTATCAGGTTTGGGATATGGGCGCACATCAAAGCGTTTCACAATGGGAAGCGGCATCTCGTCAAGCCGGAGGACGCGTTCTGGGGTTATGAGAAGCATGCGTCCAGTTCAGCGATGATCGGGCTCTACATGATCAAAGGTGCATGTGATGTTGGGAAAATCACAAAACGCGTTAAGCAAGTGGCTCATAGTCCAGTGACGAACGGGAAAATGTTCTGGAGAATGGTGCACTTTTGTGGGTTTCCCGTTTGGGAGGAGGTGGATAAGCGCAAGTGGAGTGTCAACGAGCATATCAAGATTGCAAAGTGGCCGAGGAAGGATAAGCGGAGCAAAAGCACTGGTGCTTGGTCGGATAAGGACGTGCTCGACTACTTGTCCACGTTCCAGGATAAGCCGATGGGCGGGAAGAGGGCGCCTTGGGAGGTGATCATCGTGCCGGACATGAGGTTTGGAGGGAATGAACACGAGCCACACTATGCGTGCATTTTTCGTGTGCACCACGCCATGATGGACGGGATCTCTAGCGCTAACATCCTTCATCAGGTGCTCGCCGATGAGCCGTTCAAGTTCACGATGGACCCGGTTGAGGGGAAGAGGCACGGGAGGCTGATGACGTTCGTGACGTACTTGACCGCGTTTTTACTGCTGCCAAGGACGGGGCTGGTGAACGGGTTCCTCAACCTCGACAACAAGCACAACAAGAATTTTCATCCTGGGAAGGTGCTCCACGGGCCGAAGCACTTTGCGTGGACGAGGGCTGTGAGGATGGAGGCGCTCAAGAAAATCAAGGACAACACTAAAAGTAGCGTGATGACGGTGCTGTTGTCTGGGTTGGGTGGGTCGTACAGGAAAATGGAGGACGCGAGGATCGGGACGAAGAAAAAGTACCAAGATCGTTATGTCGCTGACTATTATCATGCGCTCACTCCTGTCGCGATGCTGCCGTACCCGGACAGGCATCCGAGGAACGGGTTTAGTGGAGTTGTGCTGCCAGTCGCTGTTGGAGAGTACACGAGTGCGTACAACAGGCTTCAGGCGAATCATCGTGCGTTTAAGAACCTTAATATCGGGGTTATGGACGTTCTTGGGAACTTTATGCTTATCACGATGGTCGGGCTGATGCCGAGCGTGCTGCAAATGATGTTTCAGAGGAGCGTTCACTTTAAAATGTCAATGAGCAATATTCCAGGGTCTAATGAACAGATTAGGATCTTTGGAGGAGATACCATCGTTGATATGGGGGCGTGGCTGCCCTGTAAATTTACGCTGGGTAAATTTTTTTAAATTAAAATTTATAAATATTAGTGCAAATTAAGTTCAAATTATAATTTTTTTGTTTGGCTCCTCTAGGCATGGCGATGGGTCTGTTCAGCTACGGGGGCCGGTGTCGAGCGACAATGGTCGGCGACCAGACCTACCTTTCCAAGTCTGACGTTGAGTCACTCACCAAGAATTTTGAGACTGAAATTTTCAACTTGGGCAAAAGCCTGGGCATGACTGAGGACGAGATTTTCTACTAAAGAATTATTTTGTTTAAAAAATTTGTTTTTTTTAAAGAATCCGCAATCTCGAGTCTCTCTCAAATTTTATTATTTGTTGATGTTTTTAAACAAAAAAAAAATGTTGTAGCGCATACATAAACTTTGTAACGAATATATATATTTACCGACGAGTTCCTGAGAAAACATGATACTTCAGGCTTTTGTGTTTTTTTTGTACAGATACGAGTAATTTTATGATTAAAGCAAATGGACAGCGAGAAAAGTATGAGCAATATTATGCTGAATGCGGCTTTCCAACATATTCTTTTGATTTGACTCCAAGAACAAGACTTAAGTGAATTCATATATCTTGTTTATACACATCTTAAAACGAGCTCATATATAGTGTACATTGCAGCTAAAATTGTTTTGATCCAATTGACGCTGCATGCTCATGATCATGATCATTGCTCCCGATTCATAACTATATACGCGATATTTGCACAAGAACCCTATTTAAATGTATGTGTATTCCGCTACTCATCTTCATCCTGGAGAACACTTTACATTTATTTCTCATGTCTCGAAAGCACTATAAAATACAGATGTTAGCAGCATCTCTCTCTCTGCTCCATCTATACTACTGACTTTGACAGTCTTCACATGTACAAACTACCATATCATCATCCTTACACTCGCAAATTTTTTAAGCTGCTCAGATGCTATTTGCAATCCAAGCCCAAAAGTCATCTGTCTTGACACGATTATATTTTGCGAAAATAGTATCATTTTCACTGAATTTATAAGTGGCTACTACCGACATGCGTTCCAAACCGAACAACAACCCCCTCCCCCACCTGATCGTATACGCAGCAGCCATCCTCCTCAATCAAAATCCAAAATGCTGCTCCGCAGTGTCAATCCCAGTCGGCCAAGGACAAACACAAAGTCGTCCATTGTCAGTCGTCTCGTTCAAGCACGACTCCAGGTACACACACACACGAGTTCAAAAATAACGTTTCTTTAAAAAAAATATATAACAATCACGTTCAAAAACTATGCAGTTTCTCAACAAACGACTCAACACTCGCAACGAGCCTCGTAATGGAACGTGTCGTTGAATCCCAAAACACCGACCCATCATCACGAACAGATTCATCGTACCTGAACGAGGTTCGAGACCCTCTGCTTGTCGCCCACAACCTGGAGACAGCTGCCAACTACCTCGTCCAGCACAGCAAACACAGTGTACGTGGTCATCCGATGGCTAATACGGGTATTAACATGACCAGCAGTGTTGGCGATAACGATGCTGATAAGAGTGGTGACCTGGGTAAAGTGTTGGACGGATTCGTGTTCCTCACAAACATGTACGATCCTCTTGTTAGGCCGGGGCAGTTTGAGAATCGTGAGTGATCACACGTACACGTCTGTTGTGTGTTTTTACTAATAATTCTGATAGCATAATTGCACAAATAATGTGTCTGTAGACCCGACTAAAGTGTCAGTTCACGTCGCCATTGATCCATGGTTCGAAGTTGATGAACAGAATAATGTAAGGCACTATACCCCCGATTTTACGATTCAACAACGAAAAAAAGTATTTAAAACTCGTAACGATTTTCCAGGAGATGACAGTCTCGCTGACACTAACCCAAAAATGGACAGACCCAAGACTAGCGTATGAGTCCCGGTTGAAGGATCCTCAACAAATTCCGTCCGTTACGGTAATTATATCAAAAAGAATTTAATAAACTATCTAATTTAATTTCCATTTAATTTTACCCCAATTCCCAGTTGACCAGCAGCATGCATCTCATCGAAGCATGGGTTCCTGACACGTACGTGATGAACGAGAAGCGCTCTTACAAACACGAAAGCGCAGACGTCTTACGCATCTCATCTCGCGGGGTCGTGACAAAGGAACAAAGATTCACGGTTACAGTTCACTGTCGATTCCAGTACGCTTCCACGTTCCCGTTTGATCAGACCCAGTGTCATGTCAAGTTGGCCAGTTGTGAGGATCATTCATCATTTATTTTTTACTTCAAATTACGGGTTCTTTCGAAATTCAAACAAAATATTTGTTTCCATAAAAAAGTCTCGCTATTATCGGACCAGCTAGCATACGCCTGGGAAAATGTTGGACATGACATTATATCCCCGCTACCCCTCCCAATCACCCCACTAGTCAGCAAAGACCTTCGAGTCGAGTCAATTTTTCGAAGGTCACCGTTGTTTGATCCGAACACCTCGTCGAGGCTCGCACTCTCGTTTTTATTGACACGGAGTTTAAGAACTCACGTTACGAATGTGTTCTTGCCACTTGCCGTTTTCACGCTGATCGCGATTGCAAGCCTGCTTAAACCTATTGGGGCTCAGGTTGGAGGGGCGATCGCGTACTTAATGGTAAATAATTATTTACATTTTAATAAGCTTAAATGTGGCGTAGTATATAAAAGTAATTATAATAATTTCGTCAGTTCGGTTTGATGAGTATATTCATGGGTATCACGTTCAACGGTGTGCAATGGGGCTACTCGAGAAATTCTCTGGACTCGTACTACTTCATGTCTGCTTTTACTATGCTTCTTGCTGGCATTTGTGAGTTGAATTTTTTTAAAGAAATTATGTATTCAAATTACGTGTCGAAGATATGTGTATTTTTAATTTTATAATTTAGTGAATATAGTCAAGTCGAATTATGAAATGAGAGAAGGGAAACCAAGTGTCGAGATGTTCGAAATGCACCGCAATAACGTACCTCATCATGATCGGATTATGGATCCGAACAGGAACACGAGAGCTAGTGACTTTAATCGTGTGTGGTTTGGGACTATTTTTGTAATGAATCTTTTTTAGTAGTATTTTTTGATCCATCACTTTTTTATTACAGACTCAACAAACCCACTGCGCGGTACAGGCGAGTATCTTGTCGATGATGATGATAATCAGCAGCAGCAGGTTGGGATGGTCAGCTCAGTGTACACTGACCCGGGCAAGTTTGTCGGGGTTTTGAGGTCGTTCAAGGGACTTGTTAACGGGTTTAAACGGACGTGTGTACGTGTTACCCGCAAGTAAGTGTGTTAGTTTCATAACTTAAAAATCCATTTGCTATTATTTGAAACTACATTATTACCGTGTTTCGTATAGAGTCTTAAATTACTCGACAACCCTGATGCTCCTATTTTTCGTGATTTGGAACATTGTGTACTGGATTAAGAATCTTACTACGAGAATTGACTCGTAAATTATAAATATACGCGATTATAAATTTAATAAATATTCTCATACAAATTGACGTAGTTTTTGTGTGTTTATAACCAGTGCATTATTTTACGTCTTGACAAGAAAATGTTAAGAGGTCAGTCGTTAAACTGTATGCTGGAGATTATTATTCTGTAAATTATATATTCTTTATCTTTCATTCATGTACACAAACCATTAAGCATATATTCTCTGGAATTCATATTCAACTCACAAATTCATGTAGGAGCATCGCATGTGTCATCGTCATGTCACATCGCTCATACGTGTTTCTCGAGTGGACTTATACTGTCGAGGTTAAACAGAGTGCCGAGTCGTGAAGCAAGTTCTTGACCAAATCTTTGGTACACAGAGGGAATGCAAAATTTAGCGAGTTTAACTGGATTTATATACGCAATAGTTTTTTTTAACGCTATTCATATACAGAGAGGTGTTATATAACACGACCAAAAATCATATGTCTTGATATTTTGTACATCTTCTTTTTGAGTCTGTCTCTGATCCACATTTTGAACTTGTGGGAGTTTGATCTGAAGAAGCTATGAGATATGAACAATCTGAGAAAATATTTCTTGTATGCGTAACATATAACTTGCATATAAAAAGTCATGATCAACCGAATCGCAAGAATTTTTAACATATATATATGACTTTGACTACTTGACAGAATTCATGTACGTCAGCTGCACACACACAATTAAGTGCATCCAATTTAATTTTTTTTAAAAAACAAGCTTGCATATAAATTGCATAGTTTTAAGTCGGTGAAGTTTGGATAAAATCTTAACACAAAAGCATTTCGAAAACTAAACAATCGATAAAACTACATAATTTCAATCAAAACTTTTGAAAAACAGTTTTCTGAAGAAAATGGAGCCTGCGTTCCACACAACCGTGATATTATTACTTCACGCCTTATTAATAATATTGCCAGCTCATTGCAATGATGAACAAGGATCGAGAAAAACGACAATCGTTGGACATCCATCTGCGATCGCAGTTCATCCATTGACGTTTGATAAGGCGTGAGAGATATGAACATATAGTTTAATTAACAACACGATTTCTTCAACAAATTATTATTATATCAAAATCCCAATATATTATTCCCCGCACATGTAGCCAAAACAGAACACCAGAAGACACCAAACGAAGCGACAAAGTAACAGATATATTGCATGCGATGCTATCAAAATATGATAGTCGGATTAGACCGTTCTATCCAGGTGAATATTTTTTTAACATTAATTTATAGCCATAATTCAAAATAAAATAAATACTTAAAAAAAATGTTGATTAAAAACATTTTTATCCCCCAGATAGTCCAGTCGTGATAACAGTATCAGCGCCCGGATTCCAGGTTAACTCTGTACTCGAATCAAAACAGGTGCGTAATTTTAAGAATTATATGTAAATTCTTACAGTGTGTTTAATACTAATAAAAATTTCCAAATAAAATAGGAGCTATCGAGCAGCCTGAACCTCGTCCAAACATGGATCGACCCACGACTCTCATACCAAGACGAGGACGAGTCAAACAACGTGCCATCCATCACCGTTAAAAAAAATTAAATTCAACACCAAATTACACATTTCTCCACAATTTTGTTTCTTGATTTTAAGAATATTATATTATTTTAAAATAGTTCAACCACGACCACACCCGCGAGCTCTGGCTCCCAGACACCTACGTCACAAATGAGAAGGAGTCTCGCGTCCACGAAACGACGGTGATGAACGACGCTGTTGTGCTTTACCGAAACGGGACGTTGGTTCGGTCAATTAGGTAGTTGGGATTATACAAAATTTTACATAAAAAATACTTTTGGGATTTAACAAAACATGCATAATGATTTCCTTATCCAAAGAACAACAGTATCAAGTCACTGCACCTTCCACTACGAGTCCTTCCCGTTTGACACGCAAACTTGCGAAATCAACATTGGGAGTCGTAAGTACGATTAACATTTTGTTAAAATAACTTTAAAACATCATAAAATAACCTCCACAACCTTCAAAAAACAGACGCCTTCACATCAACGGAAGTCTCATATTCTTGGTCCGAGTCCTTCACAATGCAAATAGCTGAACAATTTGCCTACGCGGACGATCCGAATAAAAGACTATTTTTCACCCGAATCCCATCCCACACTGGCCGGTTTATTATAACTCAAATGACGCTCAACAAAACAGACAACCCATCTTCATCCCACCTATCCCTCCAGTTGACCCTCCAAAGATCCTGGAAACCGTTCACAACCCGCTTCTTCCTCCCGATGGTCCTGTTCGTTCTTGTTTCACTCGGGTCGCTCTACCTCAATACCCCAAGAATCGCGATGGTCGTCAACCTGTTCAACGTGAGCGTTTATATTTATAAAAAACATACATTCTTTCGAAAAATTCACATAAAATTACTAAAAAAATGAATATATTTTCCAGCTCGCGTTAATCAACATATTCGTAGCGATCAGATCGGCGAGTGAAGACAGTCCAAGGTCATCAGACACTTCAACCTCACTCGACACGTATTTCACAATCTGCCTTAGTTTCATTGGTGTCGTGATACTCCTCAACCTGATTAGACTACTCAGACCTGAATTCGGAAAGGTCGAACCGTTACTACTCAATTCGCCATCACGTGGCGAGGGGTCGCGGAATACGTTCGGAGTAAGAAAATATTCAAACTTCATCATGTCATTTATTTCATAAAATTTAAATCAAATTAATTCTTAAAAATTTACTTAAAAGTCGGTAATCTCTGGCCCTCCCGCCAACGCACTCCGTGAAAGGGCGATTTTCAGAGGGAATACCCAGCACAATGACGATGATGATTATGATGAGGAGGAGGACACGAGCGTTGGGCACGACTACCCGGTCGACTACGACGATCACCGTAGTCAACACCACCGTCACAGCGACCTGCAACGGATCTACAGGTCTCCGTCATACAACGTCAATTTCGCGAGCAAGTCGACCATCGCTAAAAAGAAAATCGTGAAATGCTCGCTTTGGTAAAAAAAACAATTATTTAGTTATTTTTAAGCTTATGTTTCTACGTTTATGAACGGTTCGCAAATTTAAAAAAAGATTTCAGCATAAAACAACTCCAAATTTCTAATCAGGCAAACAATCCTGAATTCTAGTCGTTTTTAAATTGCGCCATTATACCATTATAAATGATTTTTTATTATTTATAAAAATTCCAGGTTCTACAAGCACATTCGATGGTTCCTGATCGTGACGTTCCTACTCACTGACTACGTCTACTTCAACACGCATGCTGTACACTACTCTGTTTAATTTTTTCGAAATTTATATATGCAAATACTTTTAATTATTACTACTTAATTGTTTCAATACAAAACCATATATGCAAAAAATGAAATCGTACATTTCAAAGAGTTTACATTTCAAATGATATAAAAGTAAACCGATTCGTCACCGAAAAAAATAATAAAATTCGTCATCATGAAAAATTTATAGCGTCAAAAGATAATTTCCTCTCCTCATTCAACAACATGTATTAATCCCGGAAATATGAAAGATCGTGATCCGTCATGCATGATGATGTGACGCTTTTACACAGTTGCGCATCACCGCATTTAACAAGATAACGCGACACAATAAATTAACACCTGAGTGCATATATGTCTTTTAAAAAATTCCTTTTGAGAGCATATAGCGCTAACCTGTAATTTAACCGATCAAAATAAAATTGAACGCGATATAAAAAGAGAATTTAGTGGTCAATAAAAATATGTCCCATTGTTCACGAAAAACGACAGACGTGCTTCATCATCCTTTCATGATACACCTTCTAAATCTTTTAACACATATTTGTTATGACTTGATTTAATGACATTTCTCGGATGAATGAGATGAATATATGAGTTTAATATACTTGAACAAAGTTTGAGACACATACAGAGAGAGAGAGAGAGAGAGAGAGATCTTTTGTTCGTACCTACGTTGTTCAGTGACGAAAAAAAGATCATGATTTCGAGTTTAGAAACCCTATATTTAGTTTAATAAGATCGATTAAAGATTATATATTCGTCAAAAAAAATCAAAATGATTAGGTTTAAGCGTTCCAGGATGAAAACTGTGAATGAGTCAAGTGGGTTTTCTGGCTTTCCAGCAAGATTCGTTAGGATATCATCATTTTTTGTTATTTTTGGCGTGATTTTGGGATGTTGTGGTTGGGAGGAGAGTGAAAGTATTCGGGAGAATCATGATGATGTGATTCTTGAACCGCATGTTCGGTTTGTGGAGAGTGAGCGTGGGACTGGTCACGAGAGTTTGCTAAAGTATGAAACACATGTCTTACGGAATTATTTGAAAATATAGTTTTTTTTTGCCTTGGAACGTGAATTTTTGATGCATATAATTTTTATAGAGTGATGGAGTCGATAGAGAATACGATTGATTCAAATGATGGTGGGAGTGGGCGGGTTCGGAGGGTAAATGACGAAAAAAATATTGATCGTAATATGACACGGTTTCAAAATAACTTGAATTTATGTGAAAACGCTTTGTTTGAAGGACACAACCGGTTCTTCTGCTCACCCTGGAAAAAAGAAGAAGGCTCGACGTGAAAAGAAGAACGGGAGCACAATCGTCACTTTTCATGATGAAGATGAGGATGACAAGAATCGGCGGAAGGGTGGGAAGAATCGTGACGACGGGAAGAACGAACCTAATGTTAATCGGACGATTGATAAGGTACTTGGAGGTTCCGTTGCATTTGAGATTGGGGCGAAGAGTGCTGGGATTCTAGCGAAAGGAGGTATAGCGGAAGTTGGAGCGTTCTTTGGGGAGGATCACCATTCTCCTGGGAATCGGGTGAATAATGGCAGACGGAAAAACAGTAACGCGACTAGAACGAATGCGAAAGACAACACTGGAAATAGCTCGTCGATTGCAAGCACGAAGAAGAAGACCAACAACTCGACGTCTGGAATCTCGGTCAAGGAAATTGTGAAAAACACGGGCAACAAGAAAAATAACGAAGGTTCTGGTGAGCTGGACTCGCACCACTCGAAAGGTAAATCGAACGGGTTCCGGAAGTGGAGGAACCGGATGCACTCGCTTCACACTCAGCACAATCTCTGGTCTTCTGAAGAGCATCACAAGACTCGCAAATCTGAAAATGATGATGACAACGACGATGATGATGATGAGGAGAACGAGCACGTGAGCTACTCAAAATGGTCAAAGACAAGAAAAATCAAGTCGGACAGGCGCAACCACACTCCAAAATCCGAGGTGAGGGAAGAGTCGACAAAGAACTGCTCCGGAGGCAGCAAGGTCAAGTGCAAACAGGATGGCGAGGTGTACACGGCCGAGCATGGGCGTAAGAGTGCATGGGCAAAGTTGAACAAGAGTGAGCACGACGTTGTGTATCATGACGATGATGATGGTGGTGGTGGTGGGATGGAGGTGCACGGGCAGAAACCTGGGACTGGGTTCAGGAAGAGGTTCAAGAACGGGACGGTTGTTAACAGGAAAACTACTCATGACGAGTTTGAGTATGAGGTCGGCGAGTCGAATGAACAGGATCGGGATGATATCAATTTTGGGAGGAAGCATACGCATCATGGGAAAGGGGTCAAGCATGTCAAGCATAGTAACAAGAAGGTGGAGCAGCAGCATAATAAGAAGAAGAAGGATGAGCATGAGTGGTCGCTGTGGGATAATGATGATGAGGATGTGTATCAGGATGAGGATTCGGAGGAGGGGGAGGAGCTGTGGAAACGGGTGTACTCGAGGAAGAGTATTAATCGGAGGAGGAAGTACCCGAACGGGACGGTGGCTTTTGAGTTTGACTCGGATGAGGAGGTGGAGCCGAAGAATAAGAAGCATCATGATAATAAGATTGATGATACGCGACATCATAATAAAAACATGAAGAAACGGGTTCATGATCATTCGTTGTGGACGAGTGAGTCGTGGGAGAGGGAGCATTGGAGGAGGGTGGGTGGGAAGGGGAGGCATGGGCATCATGGGGGTCGTCGGAGGAAGAATAAGAAGAACGGGACGAGTTTGTCGTCTTCGTCCAGTTCGTCGTCGTCAGAGTCTGGGGAGGAGGCGAGGAATTTGGAGAAGTCGAAGAATGGGACGTTGTTGAAAAACAGCACGACGGCGAAACCGAGGAACGTGATTTTGCCGACGGAGAAGATGAGGACGACGACTGAGCGGATGATGATGAAGGGTGATGATGATGAGATGGATTGTAGTTGCAGGAAGAGGAAGAAGAAGGCCGACAAGGAGAAACGGGTTAGCGAGATTATCAGGATTCTTGAGTACGCGTTCATGGAGACGGTGGAGACTAAGAAGAAGTACGTTAAGGTTGTTGAGACGGATGGTATCGTAAGTGAGGAGTTTGAAGATCGTGATGATGATTTTAGGTTCGTGTTCTCGAGGAAGTTGATCAAGAAATTCGTTTTGATCATGTGCGGTGAGGGGGATGATTTTGATGAGATTTTTGAGAGAGTGGTCGTGTTGATGAGAAAGAGGAAGACGATTCAGGTGGGAGGGACTACGGAGAATGTTATGGTCGGCGGGGCGTTAGGGACTACTACGGAACAGTCGTATGTTGATGGGGAAACGACGACAGATAAAACTGGCATCGTGACCCGTGGGCATGGGATAACTGCTCGGAGTGATGTCGTGGAGGAGGATGGGTGGACGACAACGACGGACGTGACTACGAATTTGGAGAAACCGACGACAACGGAAAAGCCTGGGGTCACTTTGGAGTCTGGGGAAACAACGACGGAGAATAGTGAGCCTGTTGATCCGAGTGATTTGGAGGGAGCGCATTTGTCGGAACGGGACAAGGTTAAAACGACGACTACTGAGCGGGAGGGCGTTAGAGTGACGACTGAGCGGGGCGTTGTAGAGGTGACTACTGCGACTGAGGATGAACGTGGTGGTCGAGTTACAACTGTGGCGAGTGTGGATAAGGATACTGGGTCGAGTGAAACCACGACGCCGAGGTCTGGAGTAAACGTTGTTACTGAGAAGGGGGCGGGTACCACGCCATCGGATGATGTTACGACTGAATCTGTTTTGGAGGAAACCACGCCTAAAGTTTGGTCCACGACAATTGGTCATGAAACAACTGAGACTCCAGTGGAGATCACGACTGTTAAGTTAGGGAGGAGCATCGAGCCACACCACACTACTACTACGCAGTCGCCGTTAGTATCGTCTCAAGTTACCCCAGTTGGCGGAATTGAGTTTACCACGGAGGAGGGTGGTGAAGGGACTACTGTTGGGCCTGGGGGTGAGGTGACTAGGCCGAAAGGACGAGATGATGATGTTACCACGATGAAAACGAGTGGTGTGGAGACGACGACCAGGCGCGATGATGAGGATTTTGTTACGACAACGGAGAGTATTTTGGAGCCGGTTGATCCGAACGATTTGGAAGGTGGGCATTTGTCGGAGGGGCATAAAGAGCGGACGACGACAACAACTGAAAGGAGCGATGCTGTGACTCCTGATGGGTTGGGTGTCTCGACGACTGAACAACAAGTTCGTTCGGTGACGACTGAAGTGACCACTGTTGTTGGTCCCGTTACCCCAGCGGGTGAGCGTGAATCAACAACGGAAAGGGGCGACACGATCCATAATGCGGACACTACTCCTGATGGTGGCGGTGATGGTCATGATGAGGTGACCACTGTTGGGCCAGGGAAGGACGGGACAGGGTTAGAGACGACGACGACTAAGAGTGGTGGTGGCAAACCAGGAGTTGAGTTAGAATACTCGACGACAACGGAGAATATTTTAGAGCCTGTTGATCCGAATGATTTGGAAGGTGGGCATTTGTCGGAGGGGCATAAAGAACGGACGACAACAACTGAAAGGAGCGATGCTGTGACTCCTCAGAGTTTCGGTGTGTCGTCGACAACGGAAGCTACTGGTCATCAGGTGACTGGGTCCACTCCTTCGCCGGATGATGATGGTGGTGGGGTTATCGACAAGCCGGGGTCTGATAGATCGACAACGACTGTCGCTCCTGATTTTGGGTCGTCGACGACTGAAGAGGATGATGGGAAAGAGGAGTGGCTTGGGAAAAAGAGGAAGAGGAATAGGACAACGACAACGACGACGACTTCACGGCCGAGTGGGGGTGTGACGACGGAGATAAGTAGTGGGGTTGAAGATATTACGATGGGGGAGGAAGGGACGGTGACTACCACGTTCCCTTCGCTTACGAGGGCAAGCACAACGGTTAGGCCGGATGAGGGAGGAGGGGAGGAAGTGACTACGGTTAAGACGGGTGAAGAATCTGGGAGTGACGAGGTTCGGGGTGGGAAGAGGAAGACGACGACGACCACTGAGAAACCTGCGAATACTGATGAAGACCGTTTGACCACGACTTTGAAGCCAACTGGAACTAGGTCGGATGAGGAAACTGGAAGTGATGAGGTGAGAGGTGAGAAGAGGAAGAAAACCACGACGACTGAGAAGCCAGGTGGTGGTGACGATGGTTTGAACACGACTTTAAAGCCAAGTGTGACTGGAGGAGATGAGTCTGGGAGTGACGAGGTTCGGGGTGGGAAACGGAAGAAAACGACAACAACTGAGAATCCCAAGAAAACTGGGGAAGAGGACGTAGTTACCACGACGGGGAAGCCAACTGGAACTAGGTCGGATGAGGAGATTGGAAGTGATGAAGTTCGTGGTGGGAAGCGGAAGAAAACAACGACTACGGAGAAGCCAATTGACGTTGACGATGGTTTGACGACTTTGAAGCCAAGTGGGACTGGTTCTGGAGAAGAAACTGGAAGTGACGAGGTGAGTGGCGGGAAACGGAAAAAGACGACGACCACGGCGAGACCGGAGAATACTGACGAAGATGGTTTGACCACGACCTTGAAGCCCATTGGGGATGAGTCTGGAAGTGACGAGGTTCGAGGTGGGAGACGGAAGAAAACGACGACCACCGAGAAGCCAAATGGCGGTGGCAGCGAAGATGGTTTGACGACTTTGAAACCAACTGGTTCTGGAGAAGAACCTGGAAGTGACGAGGTTCGTGGAGGGAAACGGAAAAAGACGACGACTACTGAGAAACCTATGAAGACTGGAGAAGAGGACCAAGTGATCACGACGGTGAAGCCAAATGATGTCGAGGATGGTTTGACTACTACTTTGAAGCCAACTACGACAGGTTCTGGAGAGGAAACTGGGAGTGATGAAGTTCGAGGTGGGAAACGGAAGAAAACGACGACTACAACTGCGAAGCCTACGACAAAGGAACCTGGAATAGATGAAATTGTTGAGGGCAAAGGGAAAACTACAACTGAGACGCCAAATGATGTTGAAGAAGGTTTGACTACTACGCTGAAGCCAACTGCGACTGGTTCTGGAGAGGAAACTGGGAGTGACGAGGTTAGAGGTGGGAAACGGAAGAAGACGACTACAACTGAGAAACCAATTGACGGTGCTGGTAAAGATGATTTGACGACCTTGAAGCCAAGTGTGACTGGAGATGAGTCTGGAAGTGATGAAGTTCGTGGTGGGAAAAGGAAGAAAACGACGACCACGGAGAAGCCAGGTGGTGGCGGAGATGGTTTGACGACGACTTTGAAGCCAATTGGTTCTGGAGAGGAGTCTGGGAGTGGTGAGGTGGGAGGTGGGAAACGGAAGAAAACGACGACCACTGAGAAGCCGACGATTGGAGGTGAAGATGTTTTAACAACTACTTTGAAGCCCATTGGGGACGAGTCTGGGAGCGATGAGGTTGGGGGTGGGAAACGGAAGAAAACGACGACCACTGAGAAGCCAATTGGCGTTGACGATGGTTTGACGACTTTGAAGCCAAGTGTGACTGGAGATGAGTCTGGGAGTGACGAGGTTCGTGGCGGGAAACGGAAAAAGACGACGACCACAGAGAGACCGGGGAATACTGGCGAAGATGAGTTGACAACGACCGAGAAGCCAAGTGGGACTGGAGATGAGTCTGGGAGTGACGAGGTTCGTGGCGGGAATCGGAAGAAAACGACCACCACGGAGAAGCCGACCAAGAAACCAGGAATAGATGAGACCGGAAGCGGGGAAAATATTGATCGGAAAGGGAAAACGACAACTGAGACGCCCAATGATGTTGAAAATGTTTTAACAACTACATTGAAACCAAGTGGAACAGGTTCTGATGAGGAGTCTGGGAGTGGTGAGGAGAGGGGTGGGAAACGGAAAAAGACAACGACGACTGAGAAACCGAGGAATACTGACGAAGATGGTTTGACCACGACCTTGAAGCCAACGGTAGACGAGTCTGGGAGTGGTGAGGTTCGTGGTGGGAAACGAAAGAAAACAACGACGACGACTGAGAGACCGGAAAATACTGACGAAGATGAGTTGACTACGACGCTGAAACCAACTAGGACTGGAGACGAGTCTTCGAGTGGTGAGGTTCTTGGAGGAAAACGAATGAAAACGACGACGACTGAAAAACCGGACAAGGAACCTGGAATTGATGAAGTTGTTAGGGAGAAAAGTATAACTGAGAAGACAAATGATGTTGAAGAGGGTTTGACAACTACGCTGAAGCCAACGGGAGATGAGTCAGGCAGTGATGAGGTGAGAGGCGGGAAACGGAAAAAACTGACGACGACTGAAAAACCAGGAATAGACGAGACTGGAAGTGGTGAAGTTGTTTCGGGGAAACGGACAACTACAACTGAAACGCCAAATGTTGACGAAGGTTTGACCACGACCTTGAAACCAACGGGAGACGAGTCTGGGAGTGGTGAGGTTCGAGGTGGGAAACGAAAGAAAACGACGACCACTGAAAAACCGACAAAGGGAGCAGGAATAGATGAAGTTGGGGGTACAAGTACAACTGAGAAGCCAAATGATGTCGACGGTAGTATGACCACGACATTGAAGCCAACGGGAGATGAGTTTGGGAGTGGTGAAGTTGGAGGTGGGAAACGGAAAAAACTGACGACGACTGAGAAGCCTGGATCTGGTGAGGAGACTGGTGAAGGGAGGCGAACGACTGAGAAGCCAAGTACAAGCAAGCCTAACGAGACTGTCGGGAGTGGTGAGGTTGTGGTGGGTGTGACGACTACTACTGAAAACACAAATGTGGGTGGTGAGATTTTGACTACTACGCTGAAGCCAAGTGGAGATGAGTCTGGGAGTGATGAGGTGAGAGGTGGGAAGCGGAAGAAAGTGACGACGACGACGACTGAGAAGCCTGGAACAGAGTCTGGAGAGGAAGTGGTTAAGGTCGTGGTTGGGGAGGATGGCGTTGTTAGGGTTAAGGGGTATAACGAGACGGAGTATAATAATCAAAGGCTTTTGACGACAACTCAGAGGCCGGAGGAGAATGGTGAGGAGCAGGTGCGACGGACGACGACCACTGAGAAATCGGGTGCTGGGTTAGTAAGTACGACGGAGAAACCGGCTAGTAACAAGACGAGGGAGAGGATTGTGTACAGGATTCGGGTTCGATCGGATAAATTGGAGGAAGGGGAAGACGTTGGGTCGTCTGAAGAGGAAGGTGAAGAAGAAGAGTCTAGTGAGTGGGTCAAGTGGAGGAAAATTATTTTGAGGAGGAGGAAGGATATGGGGCATGATGATGTTGATGACGACGAGATTGTGGAGAGTGAGGATGACGATGAGGATAGTCGAGTTGAGAAGTGGAGGATCATCAGGACGAGGAAAATTGGAACGAAAAAGGATCGGAATGCGACGTACACTGTTTTTGAAGAGGAGGAGGAGGATGGTGATGAGGAGGTTAGGAACTCGACACGCCGGAAAGTTTGGAGGAAAAATCACACGGATGAGGATTATGAGGTGGTGGAGGATGAGAATGGGAAAATTGTTAAGCGGGTTAAGAAGGTTAAGCATATTAAGGATGATGAGTATGATGATGGGGAAAGTGACGAGTCTTGGGAGACTTGGAGGAGGGGCATCAAGAGGATCAAGACTTGGAAGAAGCGGGGGTGGGTGGTCGAGGATGAGTATACGCCGGATTGGGAGGATGAGAAGGTGTTTGTCGTTTGGAGGAGGGTCGTCAAGAGAAGGAGCAGCACAACGACGTGGTGGAAGAGAGGCGGGAGGAAGACGCATCTTGTGGAGTATGATAACGAGGAGGAGGAGCGTGCTAATCGGACGACAACGAAAAACAAGATTGATCGTGGGACGAGTCGGAATGATACTGAGTCTTCTGAAGAGTATGAGGTTGTGTTTAGGAACGGGACGAGGGTGAGGAAGGTCAAGGGTGGATCGGATGAAGTGGATGAAGATGAGGAGGAGGATGATGACGGGAGAGAGGAGATCCTTGTTGAGGTTGTTACGTGGAGGCGGGTGTTTTACAGGAGGAGAGATCCGAAAACTGGGAAATACGTTATTGTTGTGCGGAGGAGGTGGAGGCTGCCCATTCATGTGAGAGGGGGGACGTATCGCGTTGTTTGGGTTGTTACGAGAGCGCAGGGGCGGGTGCCTGTTAGGGGGATTGGGACGAAGGAAATTGTTAGTGATTTTGTGAGGAATCGGACGACGGGAGTTGATGTGAGTAATGAGACTCGAGTTCCTGTTCAGAATGAGACGACGCTTCATCCGGATCGGGAGATTGGGCCGATTCGAGCTGAGAAATTTGTTTTGTTGAGGAGAATCGCGAGGGTTAATGGATCTGGGGCTCCGAAGGAAAATCCAAAGATTCTTAACAACATCACGTTCTGGGATAAGGATGATGTTGATTTGCTTTGGGCTTGGGTTGAGAGGGACGATGTTGATAACTTTTTGGAGTTTGAGAGTCTGTTTAAAGACGTTGGGTCGAGTAGGAAGATTGCAGAGAAGTATGTTAAGGTTAAGAGGCTTGCTAAAGCTGTTGAGAATCCGAGGGAGGATAGTGAGATTATGAAGATTATTATTTCGTGGGAGCCGGATCAGATTGATTTGCTTTGGGATTGGGTTGAGAGGGAGGAAGTTGAGGATTTTATTCTTTTTGAGAAAGTTTTCAGAGGGGAGAGGAAACGGGTTAGTGGTAGTGATGATGATGGGGGGTGGGGTGGGGGGAAATATAAGAGTGATGTCGGGATCACTGATAAACCGCCTGGGTTGGAAGAGTTGGAGTGGAAAATGTATTGGAGGGAGACGCAGACGCCGAAATATGATGTTGAGGTACAGTTTGGGGAGACGCAGGATCCGTTGTTTCAGTGGAAGGCGCTTGGAGATGGGGATTTGAGGGGGGTTGAGACGGTTTCGGAAGCGCCGACGGATTATGAGGAGGAGGGGAAGGAGGTGGTTAAAAAGCCTGATATTGTTAAACCGAAGGGAACTGTTGATGAGACTTATAATGAGACGAGTAACGGGACTGTTGTTAAGGAGGAGGATGGTGATAATACTCCGGCGTCGAGTGTTACGGAAGATGAGCAAGTGAATAGGACGGTCGTTGATGACGGAAGGGAGAAGAAGCGGGTGAACCAGACAGTTGAGGAGGATGATTATGCTGAGCCTCCTCCTGAGGAGAGTTATGAGGTTCTTGGCGTTACTTCGATGAGGGTTAAGGGAGGGAGGGGCAATAATAATAAAACGGGTGGGAAGAAGGGAAAGAAGCGGAATGAAACTGATTCGGGGAGTTTTGAAGTCAGTGGGGCAACGTTTATTACTCATTTGAAGAATGGTACTACGATTGCTGGAGGGAAGAAGCCTAAGTTCGATGATGGTGATATACCTGTCGGGTCGATGGTGATCGGGACTACGGAGAGGTCGAGGGATAGCAGCACGACTGCGAAGCCTGATGATTCTGGAGAGGAAAAGTGGCTTGGGCAGAAGCGGACGCGGGATAGGGTGATGAGTACGACGACGACGACGAGGACGGATGATGGTGATGAGGAGAGGACGACGAAGAAGCCTGATGAGCGTGATTCTGGAGAGGAAAAGTGGCTTGGGCAGAAACGGACACGGGATAAGTTGGGGACGACGACGGAGAGGACAAATGGAGGTGGCGATAAAGGTGAGGAGATGACGACGACGAGGAAGCCTGATGATCGTGATTCTGGGGAGGAGAAGTGGCTTGGACAGAAACGGGTACGGGACAAGTTGGGGACGACGACGGAGAGGTCGAGTGGAGGTGATGGTGAGGAGATGACGACGACGAGGAAGCCTGATTTGACGGATTCTGGGGAGGAGAAATGGCTTGGGCAGAAACGGACACGGGACAAGTTGAGTACGACGACGGAGAGGACAAATGGAGGTGGCGATGAAGGTGAGGAGACGGCGACGAAGAAGCCTGGTGAGCGTGATTCTGGAGAGGAGAAATGGCTTGGGCAGAAACGGACACGGGACAAGTTGAGTACGACGACGGAGAGGTCGAGTGGGACAATTGAGGCTGGTGATGAGACCACGACAAGTAAACCGAGTGACCAGGATGGAAAGATGGGCAAATCCACGACGACTGAGAAGCCAACTGGAGAAGAGTCTGGAAGTGATGAGGTTCGTGGTGGGAAAAGGGAGAAACTAAGGACGACGACGACAGAGAAGCCAACTGGAATCAGAGAATCGGGGAGAACGTCTGAAAGTGAGGAGACTCTGACTCGGGAAAGGATTATTGTGATTGAGAAGGATGGGGTGACTAGGGTTAAGGGGTATAATGACACGAAAACTGGTTCTTCAGAGGGTGGTAGTACTCAGCTGGATGGGACGACGGAGAGGCTTAGATCTGAAATTGATGGGAATACGTTGAGCGAGGAGGAGGAGGCGGTTTATGGGAAACGGAAAAGTACGACGACGACTGAGAAATCGGGCAGGAGGAGGAACGGGACGAGGGGGAATGAAGACGAGTCTGGGAGTTTTGAGGTTAATGGATCGAGTTGGAGTAAGGTCAAAGGTGGGAAGAACGGGACGGTGGTGAGGCGGAATCGGACGAGGGTTGATGAGAATGGCGAGACGGTTGTTGAGGAAGGAGATAGTGACAGTAGTGTTGAGGTTGGGAGCGAGAGCTCGAAAACTCGAGTCGTTGGGGGAAAGAGGAAGAAAGGTAATAAAACGGTGGAGAACGATACTGGGAGCTATGAGGTCGTTGGGGCAACTTGGACTTCTACTCGAAGGAGGAAGAATAATGGCACGGTTTCTGGGAATAAGAGGCGGAAGAACAACAACACGGATGAGGATGATGGTGAGAGTTACGAGGTCATTGAAGAGTGGAGTCGAGTTACGGAGGGGAAGGATGGTAACGTTACGTACGTAGGGGGAAATAAAACTAGGAAGACTAAGCATAATGGGACTGAGGTCGTTGTCAACGAGGAGGTCGGTGGAAACTCGGATTTGGAAGGGTTTGATGTTGTTGAAGAGGAGTGGAGCACGGTTGAGGAGGAGAAGAAGAACAAGTCGTCGTCATCTGGTGGTGGGGAGAAGAGACCTGGGAAAGATAAGGTGAAGAAGAGGAAAAATAACACGAGTATCAGTAGCGTGGTCGTGACGGAGGAGGAGGAGGGTTCTGTGACGACCGTTAAAGGGGGTACGAAGAGGAATAAAACTGGGAAAATAAATAAGGACCGGGGTGAGGTGAGGGAAAGTGGCGATGATGGAGATTCTCATCGAGGTGGTGGTGGTGGGCTTCTTGGTGGAGGACTGTTAGCGTCTATTAAGGTTGGGGGAAAGAAGAATCATGATGATGATGGTGATGGTGAGGAGAAATCAAAACTTGTGTTATCGGCTGACGTTAAGGTTGGACGTGGGAATAGTCATAATAATCGGGGTGGTGGGAATAAGAACCGAGGAGGAGGAGGATTAGGGTCGATCTTAAACGGGAGGAGTTTCCACGGCGTGGGGGGTAATAAGGGGAAGAATCATGATGTGGAGAAAGGCAATGATGATGATTTGAGTGAGGAAAAGGATAAGGGACGTGGTGGAAGTAGTGGCGATAATAAGCCGGCTGATGAGGACAAGCCTCAACATGGAAAAATAGATAAACCCAGAAATGATAAGCCTCAAGGCGATGGAGACGATGAAGATCACGAGTCGTCATCAAAGACGACGAGCAAATCTAAGAATGGTGATAAAAAGGAGAAGAAACATAAACCACCTGCTCCAACGGTGTTTGCGAAATCAAAGTCAGCGTCGGGGCAGAGTCAGGCGACTGCTGTCAGTAGGTCTGGGAGTGGGGTTGAAGCAGATGCGATAAATGGGAGTAGCGCCACTGCTACTGCGTTAACTAAAGGGTCCAGTGGGGCGGGGGCCAATGCAAAGTATATAACGATAAACATGTCTTTTGGTAATTTATAGTTGCAAACAGTGTATTTATATGTTGCTTTTGTGTGTATTAAGTTCCGATACGTACGGCGCTGGAGGAGCTAAATCGAACGCGATGGTCGGAGGGAACGGGACAGCGACGAGTAGCTCTACGTCAAGGAGGAAAGGTAACTCGACATCGTCGGCGTCGTCGACGCACGGACACTCAAAGTCTCATGCTTTTGCTGAGAAAGGGGCGGCAGAGTCTGGCGCGGTTTCTGGGAGCACAGGAAACGCTGTCTCAAACTCCGTTTCTAGGAAGAGCTCGTCCAGGTCCGCGGCGAGTGCCAAGGGTATGATGTGGGAAATTTTATTTTAACTTTTAAGCATGAATTTTTATTGAATATTTATTTTAAAAAACGTTGAAATTATAATAAAAAGGAACTGGGAACGCCAAGGCAACTGCCGACGCCGGAGGGAAAGGTGACGCACAATCGAAGAGTACAGCGAGACGTGAGTTTTTGTCAATTCAGTTATATTTTGTTGCGTTTTTTGTTAGATTTTGATTAATATTCATGAATTGATGTTATGAATAAGGCGGACATTCCAAGTCTGTAGCCAAAACTGAGTCTGGAGCGGCGTCGTCAGCTTCGAACGCTGGCGGAACGGGAAATTCGCAATCCAACGCGTACGCGAAAGGTTCGAATGGAAAAACACATGTTTTTTAATAATTAATAATTTTAAACAATTAATTAATCATGTTTGAATCGAACAGAGGAAGGGAACGCCGAGTCCCTCTCAAACGCAGACAAAGGCGACTCGACAGCAAACGCAGTGGCGGACGACCAAGAAGAATGGGAACAATCGCCGATGAGCGACAAAGCGTTCGAGTCTATGTTCGCTGACGCATTAGCAGACGACGACGGGAGCAAACCCAAACCCAGTCCTAAAAATAACAATAATCAAGCTCCAGGCAACTCATTCGGCTCATTCTCAGCGTTCCCATCCCACTCGTCGTCGTCGTCGTCTCCTGGCCTTTTCCAGCCGCCACCAATCATGATGATGCATAATAACAACGATGACTTCTTGGCGAATTTCGTTGAGAGGACGATGAATAACTGGAACAATGATCCGTTCATGACGCAGCAGTTCTCATCATCGCCTGGAAACAACAATCCTGGAAATCCGGAGCATCACCACAAGAACGGTGATGTTGCTCCAGAAGATGCGTATATGAACGAGAGGAAACGACGGCGGCGTAGAAGAAAGAGGAGGAGCGACGACGTGTAAAATTCGTCATATATAAGACAATGGGAGGAAGTCGTTGTTTTAAACCATCTACATATTCGTCACTGTCTAGCTGAAACACGAAAATATTAAATGTACTCGCGTTTACGTCAAATATCAGACACTTTGTAACTATAATGTTGGATGATGATAGGATATTGCTGTAATTAAAAATTGATATACGTTCAATTAACTTAACACTTTGTCGCCCGCGTCACTTGCATTTTTTTCCACATTACGCGAATATCGTTAAAACGATTTAATTACGATTATAAAACAAGTATCGTTTCTGATCTCAATGCCAAAAAAAATTCTCGCTCGCTCTCTCTCAGACGCATTTTCTTGAGTTGGGAGGACGGGTCGTCGGTGGAAAAATAATATTTTTTGTCCGATTTTTTTTCAAACGCGTCATTTTAAACATATATTTTTGAAACATGGGAACGCGCATAGCTGGCGTTTCTTCTTCAGCCCTCGTGTTATTAATAACGTGCGCCACATGCTCGTTTGGGTTTTATATCTCCTCGTCACCACCCTCGAAATGGGATAACCGTGATTGGGGGGAACAGCTCCATGAACGTGTCAAGACTCGAGTTGAAAGTCTACCGATCGAATTGTTCGAAGGGGCGGATCTTCTTGCTCAGCATACTGATCATGAGAAGGAGCTGACCGAGTGGAAATATCTTGGTGATGGTGATGGGGAGGTCGCTTTCAACACGCCTTCTCGGGATAATAATAATGACGTCATTCTCGTTTTGGGGGAGGCGGATACTACGGAGAATTCGATAACGGTGCTTAGGAAAGTGCCTGGGGAATTCAAGCCGGTGCTTTATTATGCTGTGCAAGTTGGGTGAGTATGTATGGACGGTTCTTTATTGTTATTTTTTTGGGCGTGGTTGCAAGTTCAATAATGACTTTTTATATGTGTTTTTGTAGCCCGAAATCACAAACGAATGGAGTCGCTGACGGTGATGTGATTAAAAATGATGACGACGATGATCATGACTATCAATTGTTTAAGAGGATGAGGTTTAGGGCCAAGAGGTCACCGGATGATGATGAGGGCAATAATGATGGGATGACGACGGAAGCACCGCCTGATGGTGGGGCGGGTGTCAAAGTCGACGGTGGTGGTGGAGTTGATGCTGGTGATGGAGGAGGAGGAGGAGCAGGAACAGGTGATGGGAGTGGTGCTGGAGGTGGAGATGGGAGTGGTGCTGGTGGAGATGGGAGTGGTACTGGAGGTGGACATGGGAGTGGTGCTGGTGGAGATGGGAGTGGGAGTGCTGGTGGAGATGGGAGTGGTGCTGGGAGTGGTGCTGGAGGTGGAGATGGGAGTGGTGCTGGTGGAGATGGGAGTAGCGACGCTGGTAAATGCATGTTTTTTGTTATTATTTTGGAATAATTATTTTGAATTTAATGGAAATTGTGTCTGAAAAGGATTTTGTAAAATTTTCTTAGGGAAAACTGATGGAGGCGATAAGAAACGTAATGAACATATTTCTTTTGTCACTTGTAATTGTTTCGCTTTTTAATCAAGTTTGTAATCGTTTTTTTGCAAATTTGCAGCTGGAGATGGAAATGGTGGTGCAGGAAATGTCGATGGGTCTGGGTCTGGGTCTGGTGGTGGCGGTGATGGGTCTGGTGGACATGTTGGAGGCGTCGAGAAGGAAATACACGAACTTGAGCTAATTTATGGGAAAGGAGGATTCACTGACAAATTGGGGAGACCTCATCCCCCTGGAATTGGCGAACCGGAGAAAGTTGACTTTGAAGGGACCAAGAATTGTGGGTTTAATAAAATAAACAGTATTTAAATAGTATATCTTGATAGTTCAATAATGTTTGTTTCGTAATCGCATAATAGCCGCTTCGGATGCGAATGTAGAGATTGAGGGTGCTGCGAGCAACGATACTACCGGCAGTGCTATTGCACTCGCAAAGGGCGACGAGGGAACCGTTTCTGCGAATGCCGTCTCGAAGGTTGGGAAGAACGCTATCGCTTCAGCGACAAATGGAACGGAAGCTAACGCACTGGCGGTAAGTAAAGGCGGTGCTGGGAACGCATTGTCCACATCGAATACTTTGGGGAAGGATGGAGGCAAGGCGTCCGCTATGAATTTAGGAACCGGAACCGCTGTCAGTTCTACAGTTTCGAAAGGTGAAGGTTCTGGTAGAGCGGATGCAATGGCGATTGAGAATAATGCGACTGCGAGTGCTGTCGCAGGGAAAGGTGGGGCGGTTTCTAATGCTTTAGCGAAGATGATGGGCAATGCCGTGTCGAATTCCGCCGGAACTGAAGGTGGCGAGAGTAAGGCCAGTGCGGCGGCGACTGGAGCAGGGGACGCAAAGTCTTCGTCATTTACTGTCGGAGGGGGGAATTCTACGGCTCTGGCGAAAACTGAGGAGGGTAACTCCACTTCCAATTCGATGGGGAAGGATGGTGGGGCGTCGTATTCGGCTACTTGGGCGAAAGGACCAGGGGCCTCGCTTTCCAATGCCGTTACACTCGGTAAAAGTAGAATTAATTAATATAGTATTTTTTACGTGAACTTGGAGTATAAAGTTTTAATATTTGTTTGTATGATTTTTAAGGCGGTGGTGGGAGCAGGGCAGAGTCGCTCGCGCAGAAAGGAAACTCGTTCGCTAATGCGTTCCAGCAGAATGAGGGCGATGGTGAGTTTCTTTCTTTTTTGGGGGCGTTTTTAACCAATTTTTTTTGAGAAATTATTTTAACGCGTGAAAAAATATTAAGGCAACGCCACTGCTCCTAATGCCGGTGAGATTGTTGACGACTTTGGGATCCCATCAGGAACTGTAAGTATATGAACATAAAATATTACATATTATGGGTGTGGTCACACTCGCTCTCAACTCTTTGGAAAAGACTGTTCCAAGATTTTTGAAGATATGGTGGCCCTCCAAAGAGCCGTTGGGTTTCAAATTAGATTGAATCTTGTAAATTTTGTTTATTATTAGGACTTGTTCGACGACCCGTTTTTCCACCAGGGCGAGAAAAAGGCTGAGCCAAACTCTGATGTTGTTGGTAATTAACACAATAAAATAGTTTTAGTTTGTCGCATGTAAAGTCTTTGGTTTGTTCATCAAAAATTCTTGTCAAATGAACAAGAAAAAGTAGTTGTAGTTTTCTCCTTCGAAAATTTTGTTATAAAATGAACGAAATAGAGTTTATATTTAAAAACATGCAGCAAAATTCAGAAATTTGTTGTTGAATCTTTTCCTCTCATGCACATTCTTACAATCATTTTTGAATCAAGTTTTGTCCATTAAAATTTACACACACAAATGAATACACAAGTAATTATTATTTAAGTTATGTTGATCTGTGTACTCGAGTGACGAAATTAGTTAATTTTTTAAAACTTTTTTTAACCTTTCTAACATGAATCCTCATGCCAGGGGCGAAGTGATATTATATAATTTTAAGCGAAAGAAAGATGATTAAAATTATTCCAAAAATTCGTGTGTTGAACAGAGCGCAAGCGTCGTGACGTCGAAGATTACCCCGAAGACCCGGAGCCCGAGGTCCCTGAACCATCAAACCCGACCACACCCGAAGAGAAGATTGAAGACCCAGAACCGGAAGACCGCTCGAAACCAGCAGCACCCTCCGGCGACATCTCAATAAACGAGTCAACGAACCCAAAAGGAGACGTCACATCCAACGCTCACGCAGTAACTGGGCAGTCCGTGGCAATTTCAGTCGCAAAATTCGGAGGTAGTGCTAAATCAACGGCTGTGAATGGTACTGAAGCCATGGCCATCGCCAGAACGAAAGGTAGAGGTGACGCTGTCTCTAATGCGGACACAGAAGGGAAAGGTGGGGCCAGGACACATTCTATCGCATCCGGACGGGGCAACGCTACTGGATCATCAGTTTCTAAAGGAATCGGGGAAGCGCAGTCAGTGGCGCAGGCTGTTGCGGGATCGGCCAAGGCTGGAAGCTCTTCTGTGGGCGGAGGGAATGCCAATTCTATGGCCGAGACGATGAAGGACGGTGAGGCTAAATCTACGAGTTTGGCTTTACTTGGAGGGAATTCTACCGCGGGGGCGTTTGCTAAAGGTACGTTTGATATAATTGAATTTAATTCAATGTGAATCGTAGTATATTAATTATCATTTGTGGTCTTAAAACAGGTCAAGGTAACGCGATATCAAACTCGTTCACCGAACCGCATGGACACTCAAAATCGATCTCGACCTCGAAAGGTGTGTGTTTTATTTTGTTTGTTCTTAATTTTCTAAATATTTTTGGCCGCATATATCTCATCAAACAGTTCGTTCATACTTTTTGTTCATAAAACGCTGCTGGTTTCCAAAATCATATAAATATGCATATTTAAAAATCGTACGAAATACACGCAAAAAAATAAATCTGGCTTAATTAGGTGGGAATTCAAGGTCGAACGCCGTAGCGTCGAGAGACGGTGAATCAAATTCAATTGCATCGACAATCGGGAATGGAACGTCACTTGCGAACTCACTCGCTGGAAGTAAGCATATAGTCATGATTGCCTGTTTTTTAAAAAAATTTCAATTAATTAATTCTCATTAATCTCGATTTTTTATTTTTTTCTTCTCTAGACAGAGGCCACGCTCGGTCTGACGCGTTGGCGGAGTTGGGCGATGCAGTTGCGACGTCTGTTCAGGATCATCCTTCTGATCAGTTTAACACGGGTAATTTAAATAATTATTTGGACTATAATTTAATTTTAGAATTTAAGCATAATTTTTCAATTCGATGCTTTTTTAAATGTTCAGAGGATTTTAAACTCAAGTCGACGGGAAGGAAAAGTGACAAGAAGTCTTCGGAAGAAGGTTTTTGGTTCAAGTCATATAATTTATATATGCTCCATTTGAAAAAGTAAATTTGTGTACGTACTAAATTAAACTTTTTTCTGTATTAGGAATTATTGAAGAGGACTCGGACGAGCCTGATAGTGTTTCGCATGGAGCTTGATCAAAATATAATTTTTTTGGAACACATATACCTATTTTAATTATAGGCTTGTAATTTTAATTGAATGTTGAATAAATAGTATTTTATTAAGCACAACATTGTTTATTTCATGGAATTTTATGTAGTTTTTAGCATACAATAATTATGTGCTCTGGCCATTTTATATTTAGATTTGTAACCACAATTTTTTCTTTTTCCGTATTTTCCAGGAACCGGGAGCATTCTTAAAAAGTACATGACTTTGGAAGAAGAAGAAGAGGAAGCCAATGATGATGATGATGATGAGGAGGAGGACCCTTCAGACTCGATTGGAGAACCAGCCCTCCAGCAGGAATTCGTGCTCCCTGAAGATGATGAAGCGGATGATACTTCTTCAATTGCAGACTTTTACAAATGTTAAATTCAATACTTTTAATAATTATTATTTGATGCAATTTTTAAATGTGTGTTTCATTAAGTTAATTATTATCATTTTTGCCAGCTCTAAGTGATGACGACAAGAAAGAGATGGAGGACCAAGTTATGGGGCTTGTGCGATCGTACAAGTTGGCGAGGTTCGTCACTGCAATCAGGAACACTAAATTGCTCATGTCGTTGGCGAACGTGAATTCTGGCGATAATAACAATTATAATAACAATAACGAGGAGACGGACTATGACAGTGAGGAGACGTTCAGCAGAGGTAGCGGGATAAGTGATTAACGAGAAACGGAATATATTTATTTCTATGCAAGTGTGCTTTGTATCTTGTAAAGCCATTCAAAATTATTAGTTTTTCCCGTTTTAATATCAAATAAAATAAATCAACGTGTTAATTTAAACTCGAGAAACTCGTGTTTTATGTTCATTTTTTTCTGCATTTTTGAAGCATTTGCGGACAACCGTCGCGTTACACTTGATAACCGTGAGAGAATGAGACGAGACGACGCTGCTGCTGCTGCTGGGAGTGATCCAGACGCTGCTGTTGCGAGTGAGAATGAGCCGCAGAGCGAGGAGCAGGTCAAGGGCGCTGCTGAAGAGAAGGAACCTAATAATGGGACCGGTAAAGCCGTTGCGACGTCAAAATCGCAGAATTTTCTAGACTAGCCAAATTGGCCAAAGTGACTAGCTTCGACAATTAAGATCACATCCGAGAAATAACGAGTCTCATCCTCCTCCTCATACGTCACCCCATTCTGCTGCTGCTGCTGTCTCCTCTTTAGCAAAAAAAACAAATCCAAAATCACAAATCAATTTATTAAAAATCTCATTAACCTCCATCCTTAAATTACCACTAAACCTCATAATTACATTAAAATAATATTTAATTATTTGAACTCACCAAAACGGAAACGGAAGCTCCACTCTGCCCTCCTCCAAAAAATTGAAAGCCTCTCGCCACCTCCACTCCAAACCCTTCCTTCAGCCAAATCCAAACCACCACCACCACCACCTCCTCCGCCTGGAACACACTCGCTCTCTCTCTCTCTCAGAATGAGCCAGGATAGCGAGTGCCTCTCTGCATTCTGCTCTGTGCATACATGAGAGAAATGCATGCAAAGGGATTCGAAGTTTGGAGCAGTTCCGTCTCACGAAACCCAACGCCTTTGGCAGCTTAGGCTGCAAATAGGCTAGATGGCCAGAAGACTCGGGTTCGTTGGGGCTTTGTTGGCTTAGCTTCGTTGGTTTAGGTTGGGTTGAGAAAGGGGTTTCAAACGCTCACTCGCTGGAAGTAAGCATATAGTCATGATTCTCAACTGAGAAAGGGATTTCACGTGCTTTAGCAAAGTCGCATGGAGGCGATGTCATCGCTGACGCGAGCGCCACGGCGATCAACGGGACGTCGGCCTCAGCAACTGCGCTGGCGTTGCAAAATGGGAGTGCCAGCGCTGTGTGTAAGTTTGTGAGGCATTGTGAATTTTTTTTGAGTGTTTGTTTTGGCGTTGATAAATAATTTTGTTATATGTAGCGGACACGCATGGCGCAGAAGGTGCGAAATCTATCGCGATGACGAAAGGGTTTGGGAACGCTACTGGCACGAGCTTATCGTTTGGAAACGCAACATCCCTGGCGAACGCTGTCGCGATGAAGAGCGGAAGTGCGGCTGCGTTCAGTGGGTCAATTGGCGGGGGCGACGTGAGACATAATCAATTTCATTTATATTTATAGCACAACATGTCAATAAAAAATGTGCGTCTTTATTTACAAAGGCGAACGCCAACTCGCTGACGAAAGAGGACGGTGAAGCGACGAGCAATGCGATGGCAAAGAAAGGGGGTTCAGCAAAGTCGTCGGCTGTGTCGCACGGGGAAGGTAAAGCAAAGGCCAACTCACTCGCTGTTGAGAAAGGGATTTCACGTGCTTTAGCAAAGTCGCATGGAGGCGATGTCATCGCAAATTCGAGGACGATTGGAACTGGGGAGTCGCACTCGATCGCGACCACTGCGAAAAATGGAACGTCTCTATCAAACTCGGTGGCTGCGCGTGCCGACTCCAAGGCGGATGCTGCTGCAGAGGATGGGGGTCAGTGTTTTTTTTATAAATTCGTTTTTAATTACTTTTACGTTTCAGTAATTGAAACTCGCGTGTTAATCCATAAAGATTCAGTGGCGAACGCGATCGTCGAGTCGGAGGAGGAGACGCAGGCGTTTGACGGGTCGGACTACTTTCCCTTTGAGTTTCCAGACAGCAAATCTTATTATGCGAGGAGGAGGCGGGGTGCGAGTAAGACGATTTTGTTTTAATTACAATAATTATTCTTAAATAACATGCTCTTGAGAAATATATGACTGGAGATTTGTATTGCAATAAAGATGGACAGACTACGCACAGGATAAAACGAGGCAATGACTATTCGTCAGATTCGTCCGACGATGACAATTCGGACGATTGGTCCGATGACGACTGAACCTGACAAAGTGACCAATCAAATATGAACATGAGAAAGTATTGTATTAATTTAATTAACAAAATTACACAAGCTTTACAAACCTGTTTTAACGTATATTACACATATCGTTTAATTCTGGAGAGGATAACAGAAAATACACTCCAAAAAAATCAATTTAAAAAACAATCAACATCAATTTATTAACACACGCTAAAAATACATATAAAAATATCCCATCAAAAAATGTCATATTGACTTTATACCCAAAAAAGTGAATAAAAATCAACAAGAATCTTATGTATATTCATTTCATATACAAAATATTATCCATCAAACCTCATTTGCATAATCTCGGTGAAATGTAATATGCAGAGAAAACATCCTTACATTCGAGAGCGTACTTCTCTACAGCGTATATATATCCGTATGCAAATGAGATGAACAAGAAGCTTACGATCAGAAAAATGAACATGACAAAAATAATATAAACTCCTTTTTTCTCAAGAATCGTCACTCATCTTTTTTTGTTGTTGCTGTCTTTTCACATCATTTTGTCATTTGAAATTCGTAATAATACACTTTTTGTATTGTTTTTTTTGGGTAATTAAAATAAGGTTCTCGTAATAAGAAGTCAAGTAAGTTTTGTAATAAATACTGGATTTATATTATCTGTTTTATGACGAATTTTTTTGGCGCACTTCCATCCGGTTTTTTTTGTGGTTCTTCCTGCTTTCCACAAGTGACAGGTGATAATAATTAATTTTTTAATAAACTAAACGTAGCGAATAGTAATATTTACTTAATTTTCCGTGTTCTTTTCCCTGACATACGCCCACCAGTTCCCAAGTTCCATATGTTTAAAATAACCAGTTCTTATTGTCCATTGATAATTAATTGTTGTTCTAAAAATTCGGAGTTTATTTGATTACTTTGAATCAACAGACGTGTTTGTTTGATAATCATTCAAACTAATAAAAACGCCGAAGATGTACGAGAAGAAGAAGATTGTAAATGGTAAATTAACCATAGGAGGAAATAACGATGATGGTGGAGAAACGCCCTGCAAGATTTGCGACAGGCCAAAGGCAACTGTCAAATGTGGACAGTGTGGTTACACACTGGCTAACATGAGGCTTCGGAAAACATGCACTGTTCATCCAAAGGTAAATAAAAAAAGGCTTTTGTTTACTCAACATTAAAATAATCCAATACATTTCTGTAATTAAATGATATCGACAGTATATCGACCTGATGGACTTGATGAACAAGTGTCCACACTGCAAGGGCTCATTCCTGGAAGAGATCATTGTAGAAGACGCACCAACAAAAACAAGCTTCACTTCAACACCAGTATCTCCACCAACTTGTTTTACGACTCCAGTCGTAGAGTCATGTTTCGACCCTCCTCCTCATCCACCAGCCGTTGGACGTGGCTGGCGTTTCCGATCTCCACCGGTGTCACCTCCTGGCGGTGGACCTGTTGTCACTTGTAACTTGGCTAGCTTGAAGGACCCTAGTTTTGTCGCATCACGCAAGTTGTTCAATGTCAATGATGATCCTCCTCAACAGGAGCTGCATAGAGCGCCCCTTTCTCTCTTCAAAACAAAGCAACGTCAGTCTCCTCCTCCTACTCAGGATTTGTTGTCTCGCCCTGTTGTTAGAGCTCCACCACAAGACGCCGACTGGCGTCGTCCACCAGCTGTTCAAGCGTCTGCACCAGCAGCTGCATCCCAAGATTGGCGTCGTCCAGTCACTCAAGCGCCAGCTCCAGCCCAAGATTGGCGTAGTCCACTACCAGTTGTTCAAGAGCCAGTAGCAGCTCCTCCAACTGTCCGAGACACTCCTCCAGCATCTAATGATTGGCGTTCCACTCCCACTAAACCAAGTTCATTTTCTCAAGATTTATTGCGTAACATGCCCGCTGTTCGAGAACCAGCCCTTCCTCGTAAAGAGTACACCCGTCCTGCAGTTCGACTTGAGCCACCTCCTGAAGAGACGTATCGCCCAGTTGTAACTCGACCACCAGCACCAACTCAGCAACAAAACCGTGTCGTCGATCAAAATTGCCCTTGCAACAGACCAGTGCCGTACGTGTTGTGCAGCACTTGTGGATTCTATACAACCGGAGTCAAGAAATTCGTCAGATGCTCAATTCATCCTAATGTGAGTACAATAATAATTAACTTTATTTAAAACAAAATAACGATCACTATAAATTAACATAAGCATTCATAACTATATAATTAAACACACGTTCCAGCCTCCAAATACGATTCGAAGCTGTCCCGAATGCGATGCCGGTCTAGACGCTCTCGACGAAGGCTAAAAAGAAGAAGAAGAAAAAAATACAAATTCCCAGTGACATAATATTGACGGTTTATCCAGCTTTTCTACCTCCTGATTTCTTGCTTATACTTTTTAGGTGTACTCGAAACTTTGTTATTTAGGTTTATTATAGTTTACGCACCTATTTGTTTAGTTTTTAAGTATTTTTCTTCTTTCTTTCTCTTTTTTCCAGGTTATATTTTTGACCATTTCAGCGCATCATCATGTTCACAACTTCATGCTTCCCGTAATCATCCATCATGCTTGTAGGTTGACAAACTCTATTAATTCCCCCACTCTTTTTGTATTCATTTTTTTGTGCAAACTTTAAAGTGATGAATTTGTAGGCGTCTCGTGTTAAGTAGGTATACTTAATTGTAACGATGAACTGTATTTTATACCCGTGTGTGTGTAGACATGTATTAGGTTTCCTTGTGTTGTTATGCACGGACTTTTTTTGATTATATATCATAATATTTAATTAATCTCGCGTTACTCTCAATAATTTTGTTAATATTGATTTTTTTGTTAAATTAATCTAAGAATGAACATTAAAATTGGCTTACATAAATTCATAAATCAAAGGTTCTTGATACGCCCCAACATTTGTTATAGACTTTTGTAAATGCGACCCAATAATATTATGTTAATTAAGACCCCGGCGGTGTATGCGTACGTAAGTTCAGGTAAACGTTATTTGTATAAATCATCCAAATGTGTTTTGTGGTTTATAATAATAATAATACTTGTTGATTGATAATTTAACAAAAAAAACTTGATAGCGTATAAATTGAATATATGATTTTTCACATATTATGTACATATCGCAGCGAACTTGACAGTGACAATCGACCACAAAAACACACATCCGTCTCAAGAAACCTCTCTCTGGTTGCTACTTTAAAAAAATTGTAGCTCAAACACTATATTATATTCCTTGCGGTTTAACATGTGTCTTGTAAACTTTTTTCTTGGAAGCACATAATAATGGCTTTTATTCAGCTACTTCTTCACGTTCACTGGAAGAACAATCTAAAAATGTGTGCTATAAAAAAACTCTTTGAAGTTTTGGCAAACACGTTACAAAAGTCTTGTTTAAAAAAAACATGACATATAATATGAGCACGCAGCATAGCAGCTTCAATTTTTAAGCGTACTCGTGTTTAAGACACTACACTATTTCCCAATAGAAAAAATCGATAATTCATGAACATTGACAAGTTGTATATTGGTAGTTTCTCTCTCAATTTCAATACCGGCAAGAGCAGTTGAGCTACTTCGATCTCGTAAAACAGGAAGGTTGTTACAAGCTGTGGCAATATGTTTTCGTGCTAAAACGAATTAACGATCTAACATTTTAAACTATATATAGATTTAGGTAAACTATTGTAAACTTATTGAGTTTATTTTTAAACACTAATTTTCTACTTCGTTCTACGTGATTTATTTTATTGTGCAAAAAATTTGCAAATATCGGGGCTACTTGAAATTCATCACTGAACAAGACGCACTTTTCTCGTGCAAAAAAACCCACAAACTTTTAAAATTCAAAACTGCATCACAGAATTTTCGATTTTTGCTGAATAATTTCCTACTTTTGACACACAGTTTGTCTGCAGCCTGCATAAAACTTTTGTGTCTGACCATTTTATCCGAAAAAAAATTGTACAAATCCCGATAAGATCCAGTTGTAATATTTTTAATCACATTTTAATAATAATACCACGAATAAAAAAAATGTACATCCGACAATCAAGAATACCAGTGCTCCTGTTACTAATATTCTCGTGCTGGATCGTAGTAGAAGGCTCATCTGAACGGAACAGCAAGAGCAAGAATAATAATGCCCCTGACACCCGTCGTGGAGCCGAGGTCCTCTACGGCGTCAACTGTGGCGGAGACACCCACACCGACATGTACGGCGTAATTTACCAAAAGGATACGTCAAACCTCGGAGTGGCATCGGACTTTGGGCTACGCCTGAATATCGACAGAGTCCACCCCCAAGACGAGATCCTGTATCAAACGGAGCGGTACAGTCCCACGTCATTCGGGTACGAATTCCCCATCCGCGGAGATGGACCGTACGTCCTTGTACTCAAGTTCTCTGAAGTCTATTTTAAGAGCCCTAATCAGAAGGTTCGTGTGTGTACTTCTTTTTAAAAAAATACGTGCATTTATCCAATTCAAGCATAAAAATGTTCTGTATTTTTTTGGGTTTATTATAGGTTTTCGACGTGGTCCTAAACGCAAAGCATAGGGTCGTCGAGAACCTCGACATATACGCGAACGTGGGCTACGCAACAGCTCACGACGAGATCGTGCGATTCACCGTAACAGACAACGGGAAGACGCTCATCATCGCCAACCACCACCAGACCTCGACGATCCGCAATGGAAGGGTCCGCGTCGACTTTGTCAAGGGCCTCTCTGACAATCCGAAAATCAACGCGTTCTTTGTCGTGAAAGGAACCGTTGAAGGTATATTAAATTAACGCGATACGTGTACTCTAACATAATAATATAACATGTAACACATTATTTGTTATCAATGAATTTTCCTCCCACGTAGACATTCCCCACCTACCTCCACTCCGTGGCATGATGGATCAAGAGCCTTCTGATGAAGACGATGACGACAACAACGTGGTGTACAGCGAGGAAGAGGATATCCAGTTCAGTCCCTCCGATTTAGGTTACGAGGGCAGACGCCAGAACCAGCAGCAGTCATTCAACACGAGACTGAGTAAAGTCGATGTTCGAAGTGGACCTCCAAACGATGATCCTTGGGAGTTCGAGTCGACTCTGACGATCTACATGCCTCTGATTGGGTCGCTTGCAGCATCAGCTATATCGTTCCTTATCATCCGCGTTGTCAACACCAAGCTTTGAAGATTATCAACCAATCATTTAAAAATAAGGGAAATTACATTATTTTTAGCATTTATTTAAACATCAAGTTTCGTTTTTTAATCATTATTACACCTGCAGATATGTGTGTAGATACTACCGGAAAACGTTTATAGCTATTTTAGGAAATGTGGTTGGGGTACATTAGATTGTTTTCTTTGGATGATTGTATAATAATATTAATAATTGTGTTTCGCATGAAAAAAATATTAAAACTAGCAAATTATGTTTAAAAAATTCAATTAAACTAAATAATTTAATTTAATTTTTGAAGTCCATGCAAATATGGGACGAAGCGCATGTCTGCATCTGCATGAGAGAGTGCAACAAAGACACGAAAAAGTTGGGCATTGGATTGCAGCGGCAATGTGGATTTTTATACACAACAACAAGAGTGTACATGTGACAAAATATCAGCACAATTTCTTATGTATATTTTTTTGGAACATTCTTTGTGCACAATATACATAAAAATGCTATTATTCTCTCAATTTCACTCGAGTTTTTCTTGTCGCATGTATATTTGTCTTTGTCAGTGATATTAATTTATTTTATGCAGCTTTAATTTGGATAATATGCAGACCAATTCATATTTTTGTTTGCAAATTGGTGAATGTGAAGTTGACTGTAGGAATTTTTAGTGCATTTTTTTGTTTAGCATTTTGCGACGGTTGACGAGTGCATGTTTACGAAAAATTAAGCATTCCATCAAACTCGAATATATTTTTGGTTGAACTGTTTGTTCCTGACTGAAAGAAACTACACGAAACTTGAAGGTATTATGATATTCACTTTTCAAAATATTTAAATCTATTTTAAAATTGATCATTTATGCGTAATATTCTCTGAAATTGCGTTTTTGAAAATGTTCATTGTTTTTGACGGAATTATATTATTATTTTTTCTCTTGTCTCCTTCTCTGCGATGACCAACAACTTGCACTTGAACAACCAAAAATTTAGACTTGAAAAAATTAAAGACTGAAGCACTGAAGCACCTTAAGAAGAAAATATAACTTGTTGGAATATTGAATATGGAGACGTGCGATTTAATTAGCGTGGTAGACGGTGATCGAATCAGCGTTGGACTCCGTCATGGGTTTCGGAGGGATGCAGAACTGTATGAAAAGCTGGAGAAAGATCTGGAGGCGGACTGGAAAGCGAAACATAATCTTACGGTTGAGGAAAGAGTTCAGAACAATTTTCATACTGGAGATGTAAGTTGGAATATTATGTTTAATGTTTGATGTTGTAAATAAATTATTTGGCATGATTATCATTCACTGATTACTTTTGTTCTGATTAAATGATACGTAGCACGTTCTCGTGAAAGAGAGTCCCGAAACTGGAGATAAAGGATTCAGACGAGGTGTCATCCAAGGCGTTATGAAGAACTGTGCTCCAGTTGCTGAGTACTTTTACGATGTGTTTCTATACGATCATGGGAAATCGCTACTGTAAACATTTTCGACGCTCTTTACACAATTTTTGTTTTTTAAACTTGATTATCTTGTATTAATTTTATTATTATTCTTTGTCAGGGGCTACGACGAGTCTTGCGTGATGTTCCTGAAGGACGAGAGAAAGCAGGCATTGGCTCCTCGGACGACTATCGTACTACTCCCTGGACTCGTCCCTGCTAAACTCGTTGTCGACCTTTCAAAGGAGTCGGTGGGCGACCACGAGAACGCCATGGTCTGCATGTAAGGTTTTGAATATATGTTTCATTTAGTTATTTAGTCAATTTACATAAGGTGTGTTCTTATTTTCCAGCCAAACTGGAGAGTGGTCCCGCAAGACCAAAACAAACATGACAAAATGGCTTCGTGGTGACAAGGTCGACCGCCTGTACGTCGAATTGATCAAGACAAACGCTGACGGATCAGTGTACGGTGATATTTGGAAGAAGACGCGTAGTGGGAACAACCCCGAATCATTATCCAAAATGATGGTAGCCGAACACTTTGCATTGGAGAGCGAGAGCCTGCTCGAATCTCAGCTGAGACCTTCCGTGACAAAGTCGCCTGCGAAGACTACGGTTCGGAAAAGCTCCAAAGTTGACTTGCCGCCGCCGAAGAACTACGCGACTAAAACCGTTGAGTTTGTTAATCCACGCACGAATTTCGAGACATCATCATCGACCAGCTCGTCAACGTCGTCTACTTACTCGCAGGTGGACGAAGATGTTAAAAGGGGGTGGGGAGTTGAGCATGGGATTGACATTCCGGGACGCCTACTCGTACGCGGGTCGCTTGTGCGGAAGGCGTACTCCAAAATCGAGGAATTCAGACTCGACAGTCGTATTGTTCTTGTTAGTTATTTTTTTATATCAAAAATTATTTTAAAAAAAATACGTTAAAACTGTTTAAGATTTGTAAACTCGTTATTTCTACAGGGCCTCTCAGCGATCGGCTCATCCACTCTCTCGCACTTGCAGGGAGCTATAGGCCCGAACTATATTCGTGGCAGCGACATCATTCTCATCAGTCCCGACGGCGGAGATGCTTCTGGGAAAAACTCAAGACTGATTGCATACCTGCTCCCTCTGCTCAGAGTTATTTTCGACCAGTACACTACCAAAACTAAAGTAATGTGTGTTATTTTTAAAAAATTGGTCAACTTGTTTATTTTATATTAATTTTTTAAACGCTTTTTGCCGGTAGTTCGACGATTGCAGTCCCCAAGTGTTGATTGTATGCCAGTCACACGAGACTGGCGGGAGGTTGGAGGGAACGATCCTCGCCAGCTTGAGTTCAGTCCAGCACTTGCCAATCCAGGCGAAATTTCTCGGCAGGGACGACTCGAGGAGAAGGCTTCCAAATGGGATAAGTATCCTCATCACAACTGTCGAGTACTTGAATGGACTCTTGCACTCGAGGGATGCGCAAAAACTGTTCCGCAGGTTCTTTCAGATATTTTTGTTATTATAAATCTAATTAATGAAAAAAAATTTTGAATGTAATTTTTTGTTTGAAAACATTAGAATGCGGTACATAATATTCGAAGAGGTTGAGCAGTACGTTGCAAAGTCGTGGGACGATTTGGTTGGATTTATGACGACGGTCAAGTCTTTAGGTGAAACGGACGCGATACCATTCCAGCTCACCCTTTCCGGGAGCAGGTGGTCAGAGAACATTGAGAAACTGTACAGGAGCTTGACTCGTAATAACCGTGCTCCCTCACTCTTCATATCAGCGCTTAACGAAGTCATTCAGTTTGCGAGAATTAGGTGGGATGTGCATCACGTGCAGGAACACGACAGGATTAAGGATCTTATCAGTAAGAGAGACATTGATTTTTAAAATGAGAATTATGTATAAAAAACACCACTGTTTTGTATCATTCATCCGTGTTATCACTTATCTAGAACTGATCAAGGATAGCTGCAGCGAGCACGCACGCGTGGTCATTGCTTGCAGTACACCTTCGGTCGCCAACTCCGTTCAGTCTTCATTGGGTGCAGAGGGCGGGATTCAGTCGATGGTCGCTACTATGGACGTTGCATTGGATGATCTCAGAAGTAAGATTTTGCTAACAAATATAATTACTAATTTTTTAAGTCTAACAAAAATTGTGGTTAAAAAAAAGCTGTGCGCGAGTACTGGAGGAAATCGGATAAAGCGATTCTCGTGATATCCGACGACATGATCCGAGTGCTGGATGTGACGACCGCGACGTGCATGATTAATTTTGACAGTCCACAACTGCAGTCGGTGGACGGGGTTAGGAGACAGATTATGGCGGAGCGGTTCGGCTACATGTGGAGCAACGTTAGGAATTTTCAGAGGAAGGAACCGGATGTTGAGAGTAGCAGTGATGTTGTTGTTGGACTTGAATCACACTTCCTGATGACTGGACAAGAGCATAACTTTTTTCGCTTGTACAAATTCGCAAAGAGGTTGGGCGACCTCGTTCACTTTCATCCGAGACTCGTTGAATTGGCCAAAGAGGTGCGTTGAAAATCAAATAAATGTAATATTTTTAATGTCGCATTACCTGACGATGAGTTCTGTCATGTTTATAATCTTGCAGCTTGAACTGGAGGGAGAGTCCACTCCGGACATGTGCGACGGGATCAAGCTTTTTGGATTTTGCACTGACCCGGAACCGAATACTTGTCCGAAATCACATCATTTCACAAAACGGGATCTTATGGAAATAACTGCCGCTCCCACACACGGCGAGGTTTGTTCTGGTTCTAAATTATGTATTCTTTATTCTTAAAATTAGAGAGTTAAGTTTGTTTATAAATAGGTTGAGCTCCGGATAATGAGTTGCGAGAGCCCAAGTGTATTCCGCGCCCGACTCCTCAGACATTTCGTGTTTGAAGGTGGCAAACGGATCTGCAACACGTCGTACATTAACGAACTCAGTCGGAGGCACGCACTCCTCACGAAATTCTACTCCCACGACAAAAACAGGTGAGTTAATAAGTTAACGACGTGAGATTTAAAGTATCAGTACTTAATCTTATTTTTTTTAAATATGACGCAGATGCAAGGTCCAGAGCTGGTCAGGATCCCCACTGTGCGCGGTCCTCGATCCCGAGTCTGAGAAGTACACTCGAGCCAAGGTTATTAATATTCTAACGCACGACAAACAAGGGCTTCCTAAAGACGTTCGAGTGTCCTGCGTCGACACTGGGCACACGCTCAACCCGGCAGCTGAGAACGTGTTCGTGCTCGGGTCGGAATTCACAGAGTGGCCTGTCCTGTCCGTCGAGGTCGTTCTTGGAGACTTGAAACCGGTAAAAGGGGAAATCGAGTATCGACCGTATCATAAGAAGAACGCAAAGAAACTAACTTGTGAAAAAATATATAACGCAAAGGTGAGTTATTTATTTAGTTTTAATAAATTAAAGTGCAAATTAATCCATTTGCAGTAAATCATGTTTAAAAATTATTATGCACAGATTTGCATAAGTGTGCGTGACACGTTGTGGGTGAACCCGATGGTCGAGTACCACGTTGACCCAATTACCAAGCGTTCAGTTAAGGGTGCGAGCGTCAGGCAGTCGTTTTTCTCCGATCATCTTGCCGTGAATAACAGCGTGCATTTGAAGTACCTGACAGAGTCGGTGATGCGGTTTGGAGATTTGTACAAGGGACACCAGAATATAGCCAAGTTCTCATCAAAACCTGAGCGGGGTGGGTGTTTTTTATGCATCGAAACTTTGTATATCTTTGATTATTTCGAAATTATATAACACAAGATTTTAACACGCAGACGAGTTGGCGGAGCTGATGAAGGAGTTCCACCAGTTGGGCGACGAGTGCAGGTGGGCGTTTGTTGAGCTTAGCGGAGAACATAAATTCGATCCTGCAAAGATTGCTACGACGTTTGGACGGGACCCGTGGACATTTTATGGAGTGCATGTCAAGTATGAGGACCAGCTCAAAGACTTGGAGAAGGAACTCAATATTTGTGTGGAGACGAACATCTCGGAACGGTTTCAAAATCATGAGAAAATGCTTCTCGAATTTTATCATGTTGGGATGGCTGTTGCTGTTAAAGAACGGGGAGACGGAGTGTAAGATTATTTTGGGGGATTCTTTATCAATTATTTTTATGCGGTTTGGTTGTAATTAATAAATGTTTTGAAATTAATTAGGTGGATGAGGGCAATCCTGCTAGAAAAATATGAAGTTGAGGGGAAACCTGTGTTTGACGTGTTCTTTGTTGACTACGGCGACTACGCGTACCAAATGTCTGCAAACGAAGTGTTTCCTTTGCCACGAGTACTCGCGAAGAAACTCCCGTTCCAGGCGATTGCGTTCAAATTGGATCACGTCCAGCCAGTTGGTGGTGGGCAGCACTGGGAGCAAGCTGAAATGGAAGCGTTTCTCGATCTAATCATTCCAAATGAGAGGAGCGTCGATTTGGAACTTGCGGTGAGCAGAGCTTTAAGTGTTTTGTAGCTATTTTTTAAACTAAAAGTTACGTTTATTTTGTATTTTTTTTCTTTGAAGGCGATGGATAAACTGGACAGTTCTGAATTGCGTGTGCAATGCCACTATTACGACGCTGTGGCTATTCTTGGGGAAAAGGAGCTCGGAAATATTCTCGTTGAGAAATCCCTGGCTGAGTTTAAGCCTGGCTGCGAGGAGATTGGGACCAAGTTCAAGGACTTTCTTTTGAAATTTTACGAAGCTACTATTTCGCAAGCTATAGATCAGGGTGATGATGACGATGATAATGAATCTCAGGATGCTTTAGAGTTTAATGAAGGGGAAGATGATTTCGATGTCGGGATTGGTGGGATGTCGCCGGATGAAATTATACAAGGGACTTTAGGGATGAACTTTAATAACTCAGTGAGGAATCGTTTCAAGGCTTTGGCGGAGTCTTCACGGGATAGACCGGATGGTAAGGGGCTGGGTTTGTTTTTTAGTCACGTTCAATACTCAAGTCTTCAGCTTTTTTTGTTCTTTTTTGCAGGTGGAAATCAACTCGACAAACCTGCTGAGCATCAGTCTTCCAGCAAACCGGTTGAAACAATCGAACATAGCGTCCCACAACAGCAACTCCCGAGATCATCGGATGGTCCTCCTGTGCTCCATCCGCAAGTAGTCTGGCGACAAACTGATAATAAACTGGTGCTGACAGTGAAGCTACCCGACATTCGAGAAGACTTTGACCTGAAACTGGGTGCAGACAAACAAACAGTTGTGTTCAAGTCGGTTAAACCTGAAAACTATAGTTTCGCGTTGCGGTTGTACGGGAAGGTGCTTCCGAACTTTGAAACAAATCTGACTGGTCAGCGGTTGGCAATCACGTTCTTCAAACGAATGAAGGGGGTTATGTGGGTAAGGGTGCTGTACGACAAAAACGAAAAATTCATGTGGCTCAAACAGGATATGGAGTACTTTCACGATGATGATGATGAGGAGGAGGAGGCGGGGTCTAATGATCGAGATGAAGAATGTGATTATCGACGCTTTTGTAATATGGACACGGATGATGATGTGGAGGAGGATGCAGATGTTCTGGACGACGATGAGGAGGAGGATGATGATGATGAAGGGTGGAATGAGGGTGGCGTTTTTGTTCCTTAATTTAGTCAGTTGATTAATTAATTAATTATAGGTTTTTCATGATTTCTTAAGTTTGAAAAGTTCTTTTGAATTAGCATTAGTTTGTTAATTTTGTTGTTGTTATTATTGGATTGTGTAACAAAACAATTAGTCCATGATTGCTACGTCATTTTTTTTATTTTTGAACTATCGAAAGTATCCGATGATTAACGATCTCTCTTTCAGTCATATATATATTAATTATGTAGCGTTAAGTGAGATTTGTGACGTAACAGTGAAAAATTGTAATGGCCGTAGTTAGACCAAAAAAATAAACTTTTGCACGTTACAACTTAAATTCGGTATACAAATGTGTTTATTTTAATTTTTATAAATAGAAAAAAGCAATGTGCATTTCACAAGATTTATAGTAAATAATTTTAATCATGCACGTATCATCGTCACAACTTTTTTTTCATTCAAAATAGGATTTCATGAAATTTAGTCTGTTTATTTGAAAACGTGCGAGTACGTGTATACGAACAAAGTAATTTTTCTCCAAATTTTTAAGTTATATATCAACAGCAATTCACCTTTGCAACATGTATTTTAAAAATTCTTCTGCAGATTACAAATTTGATTCGTATTATATTACAGCAGCACCAAGGTATACCTTGAGCAAAAAACGATATATATTTTCACAATTATTATTTTATAGAAGTATGGAAGTATCATTGATGATGTAGCATGCGACTTGACAATTTTTATCAATTTACACACGAAATACGTTTTTGCAGCAATTTTTCAAAATATAATTCAATTCATATCGAATTGATTGTGTAAAATTCTGATTTTTAAGAACACATCTTTTTTCTTCCAATTATTTTTAATTAAGTAAATTTACATGAAATTATAATACGTTTTATAAGACACGGTTCTTTCTATGCTCATATAATATGCTTCGCACGTGTTTTTTGATCGTTTCGTTCGGAAGTAACATAAAATTGCACATGTCAAAAAGACACGATGATAACGGAGTATAAATATGCAGAGAACAAGTCACTTGTAATAACACAATTCCCGACCGATTGTGTGCATATTAGATTAAATTGTGTGGTGAAGCTGTAATTTGGCCAAAAACGTAACTCCAGGTGAAACGCTATCACATTTCATTAAAAACCAGAAGCGTATTGACGAGAGAAAAACAACAAAGTTATTTATTTAACGAGTATTTTGTTATACTCTTGAGAATTTGGGTGTTTTTTTAATAATATTTATAATTATTATATACAACCAGTCATTATTTATATAAATATAAATGCATACATCATAATATTTTTTTAAAGTAAAGTTTGCGAATCATGTACATGTGTTTTTAAACGGTCAGGGAAGTGAATACGTGTTTAAAAAGATTTTTTTTGGAAGAAATGAGAATTTTTATTCGGGGAAAAAATACGATTCAAGGGGCTTTAAAAGTTTTGAGGAAAGGACTTTTTTATGGGGTCCATCTAATTGATTCTATATAAAAAAAACTCTTTTTTGCTTGCATGCTTATCCACATTTTTCTGAAAAAATATAGAATATATAGATTAGGTCTCAAATTTTTACGCAACTTTGACAAATTTAAAACATTCACGAATAAATAAAAATGATGGTTGACCGTACATATGTTAGAAACGCCACGTTTCCCGCAATGAAGAGATAACACAGTAGTGAAGAACAATTATATGATATTTATGAATAAATAACAGTTTTTGTTTTGAGGCAGCTTTGCACGAAGAATTTATACGAGTACGCACGATAAAGAACAACAAAAAAAATCGACGTCGTCAGTCAAAAAAAAATTATGTAGCGTGGCTAGACATCAGAGAGTTGATGATTGTACCCAAACGGGTACGAAGACGCAGTTGCTCCTCCTCCTCCTCCTATCGATGATGATGATGAGTCTGTTGTAGGAGATTGCTGGGTTAATTTAGCGGGGGTGGTGGTTGATGATGATGTGTTGCTGATGATGCCTGCTGCGTTGTACGAGGAAGCGGACACTGGCGGCGGACTACTATATTGTACGATTCCAGACGTGTTTGAGTGGATGATTTTGGTGTAGCCCGACGTCGACGACGTTTCGATCGACATGAGCTGGTGGGGGTGGTTATATGATGATGAGGAGGAGGAGCTCGTCACTGGGAGCACTTTCACAGAGTTGCTTTTGCTACTACTAACACAGACACCCGCATTACTATTAGTCTCTTCTGAGCGGAACTCGGCTGGCGGGGGGATACTCGGGTAGTTCTCCTCGATCGTCATCAACTCTTGTCGTCGCTGGTGGTCCGCTTTCTCTGATGAGCTGCTGCTGCTCGTCATCGTCGTCGTTAGATTCTGGTTGAGCCTGTCGTTCTCGTACTCGACAAAGTCGTCAAAAAGACTGGGCCACGCCTCCGTGTCGTCGTACGAGCTGAGATCGGTGTCGACGGTCTCGACAAAATTGAGAAACATGTTCCACGTGTCCTTTGGGACTCCCCTAATAAGCGGATGAGCGTCGAGGAAGCCCACCCAACGGTCGAGGAGCGGAGGCTCCCGCTGAGAGAATACCACTCGCCACAAACTAGTTGCCATTTCGACGGGGAGGATCCGCTGGCCGAGCTCATTGTCCAGCCCGAACCTGAACGCAAACCTGTACAGATCCTTGAACATGGTCGGGTCGGAAAGCACTTCTGTGACGCAGTCTGGAAGGCGAGCTTGGATCCCTTTCACGTTATCCGTTTTAAGCTCCTTCATCCCGCGGTAGAACTCTTCTCGAGTGAACCGGCACATCTGCTCTGCACCAAACTTCCACGCGAGAACAAGCACTTTGAAGTCTTCCGGCTTCACCTCCAAGTCTTTGCACAGCTTCTCGATCCCCTCCGCCAGGATCAGGTCCTCGTGCGAGTCCTTGTACTGCTCGAACACTGACGCGATCTTGGACTCTGAGTACGCGTTGTTATTATCCCTGCAAAAATTATTATTTCATTTTTGTTAAATTATGTTTTAATTTTACTTAGTCCATTCTTCCCAAATTATATGTTTTACTTATGCTCTGTCCACTTCCAACTTTCCCACAAAAACACTCTTACTTGATCGCTGAACTGTTGCTGTTTGAGATGATGGATGCCTTCTTATCGCTCCCACTCCTCCCCAACGGAGGTATTCTCGAGTAGAACGTTTTCTTCTCTGCCTTCTGGCCGCTGGAGACGTGCGAGTCGAGTGGCGAGAGTACGTGGTGATTATGCGACGTGGAGCCAGCAGGCGTGCAACTCCCATTCCCAAACGCATCCCTCCCAGAACCACCACCACCGCCGTCGTTCCTTCCAGACATTCCTCCAGATCCTCCTGCGCCCAAACTGCCTGGCGTTTGAAGTTCTATGTTTGAAAAATATCAGGCTAAACTTCAGTAAAACATTATTTTTAAAAAAATTTGTTTATGATGATCGTAATAGTTTATACCCGTGATTTTCTTATCGGCGTCAGTCATCCAGCGATCGGGTTGCTCATGGGAGGACGGCTCAGTGCAAGAAACACAATTTCCCATGGCCCAAAAAGAAAATCAGTCTGGGGGAATTTAGTGTTGGTTTTTTTTAATCCGGAAGTCCTCAATCGGAATCCAGGAAGAGACGTTCTGCCTCTCTCTCTCTCAGCTCTCTCTCCAACAAACTTTCTAGCTTTTCTCCTCAAACGCTCAAAATCTCAACCTCTAAATGCGACGAGCTTATCTGGCATAACTGCTCTACGTTAGTCACAACGCAAGTGGTTAGGTTAGTTAGCACATGATTTTTTACACGAGTTTGCACGTAAAATGGAAAATTATTACTAAACTATACGACGCGGTGTGAGGTTCCAAAGATTCTTTGAGGATTCGTTCCGTTCCCATTCCAGAGGCGTGGTACAGAAACGAGAGCAAAATATTTGAAAATTATCGTCGTCGGGGGATAAGCGAAGAAGAATCTTTGTTTTCTAGAGGAAGTAGCTACTGAGCCATGCCATTGTTCCAAGTTACGTTAATACGTATTGTCCATATTATCTACAACAAAATAATGAATTAAATTACAATTCTTTTAACATAATTTTATAAAATTAAACAAAAATAAATCGATGATATTCGTAAAAACTTACCTTATCCACTTCAACTTGTCCGTGAGTTATATAATTTGCTGGAAAACGACGTTCGAAGGTGGAAGCTCCACAGCACAATTCAATTCTCAAAATATTGAATATATTAAAATATTCTTAAATCCAGCCAAAAACGTATATTGTACACGTTAATGCTTCGTTTAAGTTCCAGTTCCTACCAAAACCTTCCTTCTTCCTGATCCATTTTTTTAACTACAACCTACAACCCTACAACCACATTATTTTGCTTCCTCCAAAAATCCTACGTTTTACTAATTAACCTGTCCACGTTATATTTCTCCACTTAACTTTGTTCTCTCACACATCCAACATCACAACACAAAGTTTTTTGTGCACACACCCAAAAGTTAAAAACCTTCACCCATCATACTAATCATTCCCCACAAAACAACCCCCGATAAAAGTTGAGATAACCATTCAATTAAAAATCAGCCGATATACTTCCCAAAAAAAATTTCTATATAAAAAAACTAAACAAGCACACGCCCGATAAAACGACTTAATTTTTTTGTTGTGATTTCTTTCACCAAGAAAAATAATTAAACTTTAACAAAGTCCTTTATTATTTACCGTCCACGCATAATATTCTTTAAATTCCAAAAAAAAATCCCGATTTATTGTTTCTTGTGAGAATAATTCATAATACAAAAAAATTTCTCGATGATATCATTATTCTCGTGTGTATATACAATACACGGCAAAAAAACACAAGAAGAAAGAAAAATGATTCTTTCACATAAAAAACACATATAACCTGTATATATACGAGCGAGCGTAGAATCACTCTTCATATATGCTCCTTCGTTATAAAAAAAACATCTTCTGATCAGCCAGGATATATACGCATTGGTTTGTGTGCATATTGCATATGCATTTCACACTAAAAAAATCTCATAAAAGCGCATAAAAAAATGTTATATGCATGTTCCATGCTCCCATAATAATTTCTCTCATCGTCACACATTAAAAATCCCGATAATTTCTAACATATTTGCTTTAAATAATCAATAAAAATATGATGACCACCATAGCCGATTTAATTCATCCATAAATATCATTTAATTAAATAGTTTATTATTTTCTTGGAATCACACACAACAGCAAAATTATATGCACTCGGAAGTGTTTGGTTTAAAACTCACGGAGAGAGTGAAGTTTTGTGAGGTAAAAATGAAGTGATGAAGGGGAAGAGCATATACACATGACGGTGTGTAAAAAGCGTAATATACTTAAAATTTGAAATTGAGAAAAAGACTGTATTGCATGCAATGTATACGCAACACATATTATGCATAATATATGTTTTGTTGGTGTATGCATTGAACAAAAAAAACCTCGTATCATATCCACACGTAGAATACTTGAAAGAGAAGAACTCTCTGGTTGAGAGAAGGGCTTTAAAATGGAGAAGAGAACTCAAACCTAAAAAATGTGTGCATTTTAAACAAAGTATTCATGCTTGACTATGCCGTGTGATTCTGAGATGATGAATCACGTATATGTGCATATATACACCATCTCTTTTGTTTCATCATGTATATGTTTTAAATCACACACGATTCTTAAGATCCCATATACATATCTTTCCGTTAAAACAAAGTCTGAAGGTATATGTGTACACACACGCACAGAAAGATAAGAAAAGGGTAATAGTTCTCACTGCAATTTTCAATGAAACGCTACTTTTCTGTAGACGAGAGTGAAGTGCTATTTCAGATTTGTCTCCTCCAAGAAAACAATCCAGATGCAACAAAGCTCCACGTATATGATAAATTAAATTAAGATAATATGTCACCAATTTCGTGTATATTATTTCCCGTTAAAAGAACTTCTTCCGAAATATTAAGCGCTTGCAAAAAAAGAGAATCACGTATGCGAATAAATACTCAGAATTTATTTGGTCAACATGTCATAATTCGATATGCCCAGAATATGCAGATCTTCATCACGTCTTGATCATAACATCTAAGCATGATTTCCGGGAGAGGATAACCAAAAAGCTCTGCTGATTTTTGATTAGCACGTGTAATAATGTTTTTTTTCCAGGATCATTAATAAATTAAAACACTCATTCGTCAAACTTTCACCTCATAAAAATTCCATCGTTGTCATCTGACTCTGACTCATCAGAATCATAGTCACCATACTGCCACTTAACCACGCTCCTGCGATTACCTTGTCCAGTCGATGGAGTGACTGCCGCGGTGGTTCCTACATCATTTCCTCCATGATTCTCCTCCTCCCCACCAGCTGAACACCCCTGACCAACCCTACCATTCGATTCGACCTGCAGACTTGTTCCTCCGTCCACACAATCTCGTTCCGCCCCCAACAACGCAGCACTCCCAACATTATTCTGATCCCCACCTGCAGTATTAGTCCCATTTTGTTGCACTTGCGTCGGACTCCCACACAAGTTGCTAAGAGGTTGAACAGGCGACCCATTGACAAAGATACGGTTCAAGAACCCAATAATCGCTCCAGTAGGGATACTACACCGACCCTCCTTCTCAAACCCATTAAAATTCAACGTATTCTTATCCCCAACAATACTCATCCTCCTAAGATCTCCAGCCGTTTCCGAGTTATTAACCGTAACGTCGTTATCTTCTCCAAACAGAACGATCTGCACCTTGGGCCTTACTACTCTGCAAAACACAGACCCATTCAGGACAATCCGATTCCCGTTTCCAAAAATCGTGAGGACAAATACGTCCTTCGACCCAGCGTGACTGAGACAGACGTAGCTAGCTCCCATCCCCAACCACCCTCATCGCATTATTACTGAACATCCTAATCTGTTCCGGTTTAGTGTTTGTCGGCTTCAGAACATTGCCGTGGAGCGTGTCATGATGAGACACTACTGCATTCAGTTGTTGTCCCGCAGCATCATAATCAGGCCATTGGAGGACCTGAGCGTTGACGACGACTCGAGCAGACGCCAAACCATTCCCTGCAAACTTGTTGTCACTTCCACACACGCGAACTTGAGCGTTCTGCCCGTCCAACAAGAATGTGTTCGAGTTGCCGATCACGGTGACCCTGCTCGAATCTCTAGAGACGATTATTTTACAATCAGTCAAGTAGTACACTTGGTTCTCATTCTGCGCATGGAAGTGGACCAACTTCTGCAGGTTACAATAATTTTTATTTTCACCTGTGTACTTTATAATCCGAATACAAATTCGCGTGCATGCAACAATGTGCGTCAACATACCTTTCCACGAACCCAGGAGTTAATGTTTCCCGTCTTGAATAATAATGATATGCTGCCGGGTTAATACTTCCACTGATATACGGAGCAACGCGCTTAAGTGTTAACTTATTATCGTTAAAGATCTTGAATGTCTTGAAAAATATACAGAATATATACTGTAAAACCTTACAGCACACACATCGTGCGCAAAAATCCATGAAAAAATTATTTTGAATCGATAATCACGCAAAATATATTATTACTTGGACCTACTTGCGATAAGTCTCCCTTGGATACATGTATTTTGTCACAAGTATCAGCAAAGGCGTTTCATCGCTATACGTGGAAGTGCTGAGAACACTGGTTGGCAAAAATTACCAGATTTAATCAAATTCTAATAAATTCTCGTAGATTACTCAAACTATTTTATAAAACACCCTATAATAACGTTTACATCATTTAAAGTTTCTTGAAACCTTTATTTATTCGTGAAGTAAGTAAACTTCCAAGATTGTATATCACAAGAATACATTTTTGAATCTCCTCAAATTGACATTAGAAAAAAATGCAAAGTAGACAAGCACACATAAAAAATTGAGGTTATTATAAATTATAATGCACACACATACAGTCATCAGCAGCAGATCTCTCCAAGAACAAGAATCCCGACACGCAGTAAAATTGATTTGAGTTTAACCCCGAGCACGCGGTTTAAATTTTTAAAAAACTGAATAAAGCTACGATGCGGTAGTAATGGCAGAAGACACAATCCCAGTCGAGAATATTGACGAGGATGGAGGGGCAGTGTTCGGAAGGAAATGCTGGTAATACGATTTTGTAAACTCGATCATAAGGTCCTGGGTGCAGTCAGGCTGGTCTCTAGTGTGCAGGCCTGGAGAACCGCTGTACACTGCGAACGACGGGACGACAGTTTCTGGAGCTAGGACCGTGTTGTCTGCTACCATGCAGCAGTCTTTTAACACGCAGCGACGGCCCTGTGTTCGAACAGAATTATTTTTGTAAAAATGATTTCATTAAAAAGGACGAAATATACGAGAATGATATTAGTTAGTCTCACAATAATACAGTTCTTCCCAATGTAGACGTAAGACCCGATCACGGCTGCGTTCACAACGGAACCCTCCCCAATGTACACGTTATCCCCAATGTGAAGGGGGAAGAACGCAACTCTGTTCCGCACAAATCAAAGTTTATACGTGGTGGTGGTCACAAATATAAAAACGATATAAAATTGCAACGTGTTAATTACCCTTTGCTGAACTTTTTGAACGGAGGTCTAACGGTAACGTGCCGATCAATGATGCACTGCCTCCCAATCCGAACACTGGCGAGATCTCCACGGATGATGACACCGTCCCGAACAATCGATTTCCCGTTGATCACAATATTTTGGGAACCGCATAATACCGTGCTCCTGCTCACCTTGTTCCCGGAAGCCTATAAATTTAAACATTAAATTATGCGTTTTAATTTAAAATATGTGAATAAAAATTTATACACTTTTGTGTACATTTCCCCAACAATCAACAATAACAATTCTCACTCATAATTCATAAAATTAAATACGGTATTTTAATAAAAAAAAATAAGAAGTTCTTTTACCGTCTCCACAAAATCCTGTTTATTGTAAAATATGTCTTTGAGTTCCATGATCTCTGAGGTCACTTATATGTATCATGTATACATATACCTGGAAATATATTGTAACGGAAAATTAGAAAGATTTTATAATTTAAAATATAACAACTACAAATTTCCTTGATACGCAAATTTATAATGTGCAAATTTATATAAATCGCATCGGTGCAAATAAATCCAAGTAACTTACAATTTATAACTGGCGACGTACTAAGCTTAAGCAGAAAACTTAATCAAGTTTAGTTGAGTTTTTGTTTTTCACATGTGTTTTAGCGAACAACACGAAATTTTTTTACCCGAACTTGGTTTACTCAGCTGTGCTCAGACGAGAATTTTTTTTGACATATCGGCAGTAGGAAGCATGCAGAGACATAGCGAAAGTGCATGTATCCACATCTAAATGCACTCAATGCTTTGTTCATAAACACGGCGTGTGCTCTCCTCGGGTTTTACTGTGTAAAATGTGCATCAACATAAAATCATATAATTAAACTAAATCATCGCAATAATCCCGAAAACCTTGTCACTATCATCGGTTCATAGTTTTTTTTGTTATAATATTTGACTTGTTTTGACTTAATTACGTTTGCACATTATGCTTTTATTATAAATTTCCTTCGCAGTATCTAATTCCAATTTACGAGCACCAAACTTTCGATTTTGATGTCATTTTTGTTGACCAAATTGACACTCCTAAACTTATCGTCCGCAACATCATTAATCAATGACTTTATGCATACACATTCTCGTGTACGCAGACTTTAAATCGAATGATTACAAACCACGTTGATTGATTTCAAGGCTACAAGTACATAAAATCATATCGATTTGCAAATTAAATCTTTTGATTGTTCATTCGAATTCATATACGAGCCATTTATAGATCATACATAAATTAATTTAAACAATCACATGAACATTTGTGCATACTGCTTGCCCTCGTATTGAAATTGCTCGTATTAAATCGTGTAAAAGAAATAAATATTAGTTCATCAAGGGTTCTCTTGTAAAAAATTAGTGTGAATACAGAACCTGTAAGTTCACTGACGACGACGATCACGAAGATGAATTCGTGAGTCGTGTTCAAATACATAAATAATTCGTAATATATTCGATTGATTTTGGTCACGATTGAATGCCCACATATTGTCACTTTTACTCGCCAACTTCATTACGATTTAGTCAATCAAGTCAATTCCAACATTCATGAACGTATGTTTTGTCCTGTTGAAGGTCTTCTTCATATTAAAAATAAATATTTTTAGCTACCCTAATTAGTAAATTTTTTAGATTTAATTTGATGAAAAGAACGAGATATAAAGATATGATATTCGTGACTGATTTAGATTTATTTTTTTGATGAAAGAGAAACATATATACAAAACATTGAGTAAACGGTTTTTATTGTGAAGGGCAAGTGCAAATTGTGTCGATATTTTAGAATAGAAAAGTACTAAGGTCACACAAAACCTTGCTAAAGAAAACCCGTACCCTTTCTCTCACTCCGATCAGATTATAACTCAAAACAAAGTAATAGCTGCATGTTGATTTATGCATTTTAAAATAATTTTGCTACCACGTCACACCTCAAGCACATTAGATAAACGACATGAGTAACGAAAATTATAGAGATGTGGTGATAATCAAACGATGAATATCTCCTCTAATCACAGCAAGCGATAATGACCTGCCACTCAAAAATATATGACCTTGAGACACATATTTTTTTGGTTCTACAACACAACAAAATCACATGCCGCAAACAAAAATCTATAGTCTGGTCATCATTAATAATTTAACAGACGCATTGATGAAAATTTCTGAGAAATAACAAGCTTCTCGACGTTTTCAGTTTCCGGCTCATCGCAGGCTACAAAAAAAGTAACATTGATTTGATGATCCGAGACACTGATTTTTGAATAAAACTTTTCACGCAGCTAATTGCAGTTCATTTATATGAATCCTTAATCCTTCTCATATAAATTGTGATGCATGAAATTCGTGTTATTTTTTTTGTCGATTGATCACCAAAGTGGAAAAATGGTTTTTTAACAATCACTTTTGCTTTTACTGATCATCCGTCTGAGAAACTTAAACAATTTAAATATATGCACATAAATATATGCACATTTACAGAATTTGAATTTTATTAACAACATATTGAATATATGTGAACATATTAAAGGTTCCTTGTTCCTGCCTTTTCCCCATCAACCTGCTACGTTTTATATAATTAAACTGCATTTGAACATCCTTTTTGTTTTTTAATTAAACTGCGTAAAAAACATAATTGTATGTATATCGCTTTCATTCAACACCTTCGCTTTTGATATTATTCGGAAGCTGGTGTTACGAAGTAAAAAAAGTGCTATACGGATCAAAATTCACTTTTCACAAAGATGAATTCATAGCAAAATTGGCCTTCAAGCTCTGATTGTAAAATTCAGAGAGTTTATACGATGATGAGCATGAGTTGAGGTGTTTTTATATGTGTGATGATGATGAGCAAGCCAGATTAGAGCGAGAGAGTTTTAAAATCCACATGTGCGGATTAAAATTCAGATGGAAAATCATATATATGAAGGATTTACAATCTCATTCTCACAAAAGATACGTGTATGTGCGTTTTATTAAATTCTTTGATGCTAGAAAATTTTACAGGATATAAAACTACGTATATATTTTACTGTAAAAGCATATAAACTCTCGAACAATTATGATACGATTTCCGAGGATTAAAACTCGGGACGGTTCATTGATAAACTATATTAAATGTAGTTTCTTCTTTTTGATTTCAACAAACAACCTGAACCTTATAAGCTTCGTTTTTTTGAACTTTCTTAATCTGGATGAGTTTTCTTTGTGAATTTATGCACATATAATATATATTTTCTGGGTTTATGTACCACACACCTATTATTGCTCTGCCAAATCAACTGTCGGCATAAAACGTATTGATTTGAAGCTTATTTTATCTTCATAGCATATATTGGTCCAAACGCCAAAAACACCTTTGAATTCCTAATTCACATATACACACACTCAGAGAGTTCAGTGTGTCATTAATCCACATATCAAGATGATTTGCCAAAAATTTAGTACAGTTCAGAGCTAAACTATATGTTTAAATTGATGCTAAAATTCTAGAAGACAGCACTGCTTTAATATTTTGAGAAATTATGTAACGTAACACAAAATCGAGCCACAATGAATTTGGTCAACAACTAACAATCCATATAAGTTCAATAACTTAATAAAATTCTAACAAATAAAGGGCGTGTATTAAAAATTACATGAACACGAGAAAAAAAGAAATCGGAGGTTGCTTCAATATAACTTTTGTTGCATAAAAAACGCATGACGATATAAAAAAAAATTACACGAACTTGAATAAGTTAATTTTTGAAAAACAATGCTCTATAGAAGCGAATTTATTAATATTCTGTTATAGACTGAGAGTATACAAATTAATAGAGTCTGCAAGACGTAATCTACCCCATGTTAACTGGAGATATTTTTCTGTGATCTG